>LKDY01000200.1:0-89005 GCA_002221485.1 Trichinella murrelli | reverse complement strand
TATGTTTTGAATTTCTTTTTATAGAAGAAACATATGAGGACGCCGTATGAAATAAATTTGATGGACGAATTGACATTACTTGGTGTGACGCAGTACTACGCATACGTTCAGGAAAAGCAGAAAGTTCATTGCTTGAACACATTGTTCCGGAAAGTAAGTTTTTGTTTGCTCAAAATATGACGCCCTAAATACGTTTTCAAACGGGGTCATCTAGTTGAATTACTAAAAGTGAAAATGATTTAAAAACCATTGCCTGCATTTTGTTATGAAGAATATGTACCATGCTAATTATGATTTAATTATAAGTTGATGTCATTTAGATTTCATATTGATTAATAAACTAAAAATTGTTTTTTTTAGTTGCAAATTAATCAGTCCATTATTTTCTGCAATTCAACTCAACGAGTTGAGTTGTTAGCAAAGAAATTACCGAACTGGGCTACTCGTGTTACTACATCCACTCCAGAATGGCGCAAGCGCATCGTAATCGTGTTTTCCATGATTTCCGCATGGGATACTGTCGAAATTTGGTTTGCTCAGGTACTTGAATTTGCTTTTTTGTTGTTTTTAAAATGAACAGCAAATTGAATGATGATAATAATTAGCTAGTTCTGCTACTGATAGGTCATGGTGAAATTTTTTTAATTGCTGAGTTTAATTTATACGTCATTTCGTTTTACTTTGTTTTGTATGTATTGTTTGAAAGTTTAATGTTTAGATTTGCTGACCCGTGGTATAGACATTCAGGCGGTGAATGTAGTGGTGAATTTTGATTTTCCACGTAATGCTGAAACTTATTTGCATCGCATTGGACGTTCTGGACGATTTGGTCATTTGGGCATTGCAATTAATCTTATCACTTATGAAGATCGTATGACACTTGCTAGAATTGAGAGAGAATTGAGTAAACTATTAATCCTATTCCTAAGGTGAATAGTTAATCAGATATTAGAAGTTATCATTTTTTTAAAAATAATTAAAAAAATGTTTTAGTTGGTTGATCCGAAATTATATGTGGCAGATTACCAGATACAAGATGATGAGGCGCAGAATTGATCAACGTGAGTGTGAAAGAATAAATAATTGATATTAAAATTTTCTTTTATTTATAGAGATTCCATGCAACCACAAAGCGTTTCTGTTGAAGTTGGATCACTTGTTAGCATGCCAGTTGTTACATATTTTTCAGTTTATATATTTTTTCTGTATAATTCTGAAATATCTAATCTCGTGTTTCTGTGCAACAATAACGTAAACTGCCGAAAGGCAATGATGGACGCATATTTTTTTTCTTTTTTTTGCTCGGCATGGCGGAAAATGCTCTTCTGACAGACGGTACTGGATTGAAGGTGTGTTGGAGAAAGCAAGTTTGCAGCTGGACTGACTGGTGGTCAAGTTTGATAATTAGAAGATGCATTTTCTTTTTTAGCCGAGTGCTGTGTGAGCATTTTTTTTTTTTTATTTGGAGCTAAGTTTTGCATTCTTTGAATTTTCGCGTTCAACAAAACGCCACACGTTCTTCACGAAGCGTTTTTTCGAAACCACTACCACCAGTTATATCGCTGGTTTTTTTATTAAAAGGTTAAATAGTATGAATTGTTTTTGCGTCTGCTTTTTGGGAAGTGCAATTGCGGCGAGTAAATAAAGCGGTGCCAAGCAGTGAATTGGGGAAAAAGTTTTTTACATAATTTTTAAATAGGATAGTTCTGTTTAAGTATTTCAAAAAACGCTGATTAGTAGTATATTTGAGTACCTGAAATATGGTTAATATTCAGAAATAAAATTGAACTGCGTTTAGAACATTCTACAGCATGAGATTGAGTGTTTTTCATTATCATAACTTTCAACATTAAAAATAGAAACAGTGCTGATGGAGTTCTTTTTTATATTAATTTATTTTTAATTTTAAAATTGTGAATAAATAATGGAAAATATTGATTTTTCAAAACGGAAGTTATCAAGTTTTTCCTCGCATGAAATGAAAACGGAAGCTGTCATACTGTAGTTTTCGGGAATAGTTAGTTTTCAGATTCTGAAATAGCGTAATGGAATAATGGAAATTTAACTTGTTCTCAAGTTTATAATAAATAAATAATACAATGAAAAATAAAATTAAATCGTTACGTAATCTGTTATACTGTATTAAAAGCAAGAAATTCAATTACGAAAAATCTTAACTGATTTACGTTACATATGGCTAGCAAACAAATTCTGGAAACTTTATTATAAAGAATTTTTAAAATTATTTTTAGAATGTTACAAGAAAAAAATTTTGTTAAAGTATTTCGAGGTGCGCAATTTAAATGGAAAATTTTCATAATAAAAACAGCAATCGCACGATTACGCTTTCACTGAAAATATTTCTTTTAATTTTCGCTTTCAATTTTCTTCCCAAATATACAAATTGTAAATATAAATTCAAACATTTGAAAATAGCCATATTTCTTCAGAATTTTACTTTTATGCATCACAGTGTTAGTGTTCAATATTATCAATGTATGTAAAGTAATATTTTATTTATTAATCACAGCTTTTCATTACTTTCTTATATAAATGTCATTTGAAACTGAAACTGCTCTGTTGAAACATTTAATCAAAATGTACCACGGATGCGTCAAACTTTTTAGCCATTTGTTTAACAGCGCATTCGTAGGCTTTCATATCGTGCGTGTAAAGACGATATGGTTCCGCTTGGGCAGGATCTTTATCATTCGGTTCGGCCAACAACTTCTGTATGCCAAGCAAAATATCCTTCACCGTCATCGTTGGTCGCAAGCTTTCTTCGCATCCAAAATTGACAAACAAACCGTACCAGATGGAAAAACGTTTGGATGAAATATAGGCGGAACAAAAACACACTTTGGTGGCGACTCAGGGAAATCGTCCCTAAACTGCATGTGCAAACGATACAATCCGCCTTCCCATGGAGAACCAACAGGTCCTGGTATTCCGCATTCCCAGGTAGTCAGGTCAAGGGTGCCATCTTCAGCTTTTATGGGCCGAGCTACAAATCCATGAGGATGATCTTGACGCCAATTTCGTCTTTCTGCCAATAACCGATTTCGGATCACTCCTGACATAAAAACAGGAAACTCACGCACCAGTACAAATAAAGTTGAAAACAGTGGGCTACAGTATGATATTAAAAGTAATGAAGTTACTTGACTAAAATATTTCTTTAGCTGAACTTATTGGTCTTACTCATTTTTAATTTTAATGTTGATATGTTTAAAAACTTGCACATTCTTTTTACAAATATGCACATTTCTTTTTATTCATTTCATCACAGTGCTGTTGAGTAGGTAAGAAAGTCGGAGAGAAATCAGAAAATTGTTAATTTTAAAAACACAAAAGTTTACAATTAAATTGCATTTTTGGTAATGTTTAGTTTGTGAGATATTTAAGTTGAAACAGTAAAGAAACACAACGAAATTAATGGCGACTCTCAAAGTTGATTGATCCAATTTTCTTGTTTTTCAACTGGTCTTGAGTTCTTCTTTCACAGAATTCTTGAATTTTTATCACATATGGGTTTTCCATTATTATTCACTTAATTTACTGAACAGTATTGTTTATAAAAACAGTTTCTTATCTTTCATGGATCCAATATTTATCCATGACGTTTATTCCACTAAAAAGAAGCGAAAATACAGTAAACAAAAATATATTATTCGCGAAACGGTGCAATTGTAGCAGATTTGGGGATGGCTCTTTTGATTTCCCTAATACGAGACTCTGCGTACATTCTCGCATGCCTCCCAACTTTTTGCGTTTGCCTCAATTTCGCCACAGATTTTCTATATGCTGGAATTTCGAGTTCTTCTTCAATAGTACATTCGTTTACGCCCGCATTCTGTGATTCTACATATTTAAAATAAGAATGAATAATATCGGAGTCTCGTCGAAATTCTCCGGAAAGTTGTTTGTACTTTTGAAATGGTAAAGCACAGTTCAATAATATATAACTGAAAAAATGAAGTATGCACACAATTTTGATCCGCAAAACATTACACAAACCTTCCAGTTATGTATGCTGACTGATCCTTTTTCATTTTAAAAGGCAAATCTTTATATCCCATACTGTTCATGCTTGTTAAGACCGCGCCGTTATCCAATAATTTGACGCAGCACCGTTTAATTGTAGAAGCTAAATCGGCCTGAAAGATGAAAATTAGCGACTGCATTTTGAAGAATAACATTACTTTAAGCATGGGCTTCATTATTAGTATAATTTCGTAAAATGGCATTGTAAAATTTTCCCTAAAACATAAGCAATTAATGCTGAAAAATTATGAAAGCAATTTTTTATGCTTTGATAATTATTTACTGTCAATGAAGTTTTAAATTCGCAATTTACCTTTCAAAATTTTTATACGAAAGCTATATAAAAAACTTATGTTGCAATACAATTTCTTCCTCAATTATCCACTGCATTAAGACTCTGAATTTCAATGTCACAGAAAGTAGTGAATTGAATTACATTAATATTCTGGAATATAATATATTTTCAAATATATTTTCTACGCATAGATTACTTGAGGTTTATAAACTTTAACATTTTATAAAATAATAATTAAGACCAAATCTTTTTATTTTAATTAATTTGTGAACAATAATACGTGAAATTAAGAGCACATATTACGTATCATGTAATTTTTGCATTACAGAAGGATTAGTTTGATATTACTTTTCAAATAATTCATCCAATTATTCCAATTGGAAGATAGTACTGTAAAGTTTTGAAAGTTATGCAAAGTGCAAATAATAGTTCAGCTTGTTTAATAAAGCAATTTTTTCTTATCCATAGAATACTGTAATACTTATGGTATTTTTCTTAATTTAGACTATTTTTCAAACGGTAAATAGAAGTTTCAAAATTGTTCACTGTATTCTTGGTTTATGATTTATTTAACCATATATATTCATTTATTGCATAATTACAAGTATAAATATTTTAAATATTTTAAAATAAAATTTTTTTAATAAAAAAAAGAATTTTGAAAGCAATTGCGCATTTTACTTTGTGTTAAGCAATCAACTTGTTCTTGATTATCGTAAAATTACAGAAGGAAGTGAGAAGCTTTGAAGTTGACATTTAAATAATGATAGGCTTTCGTTGGTTGGTGTAAATTTGCCTGAAAAAATTTGTATGATGTTTGACGATTCGTTTTATGAAAAGTTGTTACGAATTCATGGTTCAAGCGATCCCGAATGTAAGAAAGCTTTAGAAGAGCTGATGACTGAGACTGCGGAGTTCTACAGGCGTCAAGGCATTGTAGAGTACAGTGGTTTTGTTGATAATAAAGAAGCCGAGTTGACGGGAATGATAGTTCGGTGAAAAACTTCAAAATAACTGAATTTAATTGTAATTCAATTTTTTTTTCTTTTCAATTATTGTTTAGAAGCACAGATCGACCGTCTGTTGCGGTTACGCAAGAAATGGATCAGCAACTGACGGGTATTATGCCTACGAGTTTACTGGGAAAATCTCCGCGAACATCTAATTCTGACACGGGTCCAATGTCAAAAGTACCGCGTCTGGGCAACGACTCTGACAGTGATTTAGATGGTCTGCACATTGTAGAGCAGTGTTGTTCTTCGAATGCTTTATTGCGTAATAATAGAATGATACAGTTGTCGATGGCCGGAAAAATGAAAATAGTAGAATCAGCAATTTGATCAATACTCTGAACCCTAACTTTGTGAAACGAAATTTGACAAAGGAAAACCAAGCAAATGGCCTATTGAAGACACTAACAATTATGAACGTTTAAGCTGCGTCATGTGCAAGTAGGTGTTAGCTTATATTTTTGTGAAAACGTTGTTTCTAATTTCTTAGTTTTTGTTCAGAAATGGAACCAGTACCAGTGATAATGCTCTTGTAAAATGTCAAATGTGCAGCAAGATGTATCACCAGGTGAGAAGATTGAACGTATCCTGTATGTTGTTGAATGAATGAAATTCCAATTTCACCGTAGAAATGCCACGTGCCTAAAGTTCCTGAAGATCAAGTTGATCCTCGAGTACTGTGGTATTGCAAAGAATGCTCTGAAGAACAGAAAAAACTTCCTGCTGTGAGTGAACTAGTTTTGACGTGCATTGATTGATTTGATCGATCATTTTGTTTCTTTACAATTTTAAATTTTAGAAGCCAATTGTTTCTGGTCTAAGTAGTAAAATTGTCGTGGAAAGCCACAAACTGTTGACAAAGATGCATTTGTTAGAAAGCCCCTTGGAAGTGAAACTCTTTTCCGTAATCCGCTCATTGATTTTTCAAGCTCAGGTCGATCTAAGGTATACGTAAATATATATATGCAAATAATTATCGTAATGATTTTTTATTGATGAATTTAATTAAATACGTGCCGTGTGTAAAGAAATGAATTTTCGTTTAATTTTAGGAAAGTTTTTCTCAGGCTATCAGCAACGCTGGATTGTTGAACAATTCTCAAATCTCGCGCATCAAATCGATAGGTTTGTTTGTTTGTTTGTTTGTTTGTCTTTTGTTGAATAGTATGCTTTTTCATAATTGTTTTGCAGATCAAAAACACAGCCGGTTCCAATTGCAAAACAGTTCTTTGAAAACGTCTTCCATTACCGGTTCGTCGATTTCCAAATCGGCAGGAATTTTAGGCGGTTCAAGAAGTGAACATCTATATATATTTATTTAGTTATTTAGTTAAATTGTGGTTGTTAATTTTGCATTTTCACCAGAGATTTTTTTGTAGATGTTTTAAATTTGGACGTGAACAGCACGCATGGTTTTTTCGAGAAAAAGTCTGAACCGACAATTTCGGCATCGGGTGTCGGCTCAAGTTCACGTTCGGTTATAATTAACAGATCAAAAAAGTTACCCAAAAAGAAATAATTTTTTGAAATGTAATTTTTTTCAGTTTTAAAGCATTCAGTGGTTTTCTTTTTCATTGATTGTTTTTTTTTGAAAAAAATTGTTGACATTTTTTGACAATATTCATGTTTGGAGTTTNAAAAAAAGTAATGAATGAWTGATTTTGTTCGATATTTTCATGTATTTTATTCTTTATTTTTTGTTGATATAATTTTGCATGCTGAACATTATTTAATTTTTTATTTTTGATCAGTTGATTTTTATTTAATTTGATTTTTTAAAGAAAAAATTGGTTTCAGTTCAAAAATTGTTCGCTTCATTTTACTTGCTTCGATCTGTGTGTGTGTGTGTGTATGTGGTGGAATTGTTGTTGTAGTAGACGGTGCTCAAATGTCTGGCAGTGCTGTGTGAAGTGCGTTGCTGCTTCAGTTGTGTGCGGGCAAAGTGGATTTGAATTTTGGAAAATCGACGGACAACGAGACAAGGCCAGAGAAGCTTTTCGAGTGGCAGATTTTTCACCAAGGAACCAAAGACAGCTTATGAAAAAAAAAGAATTTTTTTAAACATTAAACAAAAAAATCAAACCGAAAAAAAAGAAACGGAATTATATATTTGAGAGAATATTTGGTGAGACAGGGAGGAGAGTGAGCGTGGGCAAGAGAGGGTTTGTTGGTTTGTGAACGAAACGAAACGGCCGTGCTTAGTTGTTTGTTGATTACGATGACAATGCCGAGGAGAATTTGGTGGAAATAGAATGAATAGGTATGATGACATTGCGTCGGAGAAAATTCAAAAAGAGCGAACAAGATTTTTCGGGATGAGTGAGCATCATCACCACAATTCTCTCTACGTCGCTATGTTGGCGAAATGACGATGCTCTTGTAAATATTGTCTCTGATCTTATAGCATGGTAAACAAATTGGTGTTGAACACGCACGGCATAATTGATGTTCAGCAGAGAAATGCTATTCGGATACTGCATGCATGATGCGAGAGTATGATGCATTTTGCAAACTCTGTGAATCATTAAATTCTCTCTACTGTTGTATGACGGAAACTATTTTTTTCTTCCTCTAACATCGGAATCGTCGATTAATGGAAATTATATTGTTGAAAAAGAAATATGCAAAAATTTATGCATATGAATGTTTTGTTGAAAATATTTTTTTTAAAAAAAAACTACTGGTAATATTCGCAATGTAAGAAAAAAAAAGCATTATTATGAATGTAGTATTATGTATAAATGTTGTGTTATACGTTTGTTGATAGTAAGAGAGGAGGAGGAGGAGATGGACGAAAAGACGAATTAATTTGCCAGCGAAAAATGGACGTGTTGTTGCATTGCATATTCAATTTTGCGTTTGCTTTCTTCAAGCTATGCAGCTGTCGTGCCGGCCAGTTAGTAGTAGAGTGGAGTGCAGTAGAAGAAGAGGGGAGCGGAATCAGCTGCATGTTGAATGAACGAGTTGAATAATGAGTTTGGCAGTGAACAACAAATGTTGAATTTTGAAACGTTTCAGCTTATTCTTCTTCTGCTTCTGCTTCTCCGCTTGTGCAAAAGTTTCCGCGACCAGCCGTCGTTCGGTTGTCTACTTGCTGTTGCTCTCTTTTACTACACGAAACACCAAACGACTGACTATATTAATAAATTAATTATATATATGCATATGTATATATATCTATATGATATAGCATCGACAAGCAAACTTTTTTCCACGATAAAGCAACAGTCTCAGACAGAAATGGTCCCTTCTTCACCCATGACAACTAATGATCATATTCAGTTTGTTCTCTCACAATAGGAGAATTATTATTATTATTATATCATCTCTTTTATGAAGAAAAATTACAAAGAAGAGAAGAAGGAAAAAAAACAATCGAAAATATAATATATAGCATAAGTGACATAATAAGATAAGCATATTTGGATTTGGATAGTTTCAGTTCAGCTTAGCATAATTGTGACTCTGGCATTAACTGATTTTGCAAGTGACAAATACCGAGAAGAAGCATGGACGCGTTGTCGTGGTTGCTGGTTTGTTGGATCGGTTTTGCCGGATTGACTTATTTATTTTTGACGACCATTCTTGACCACTACTGGTCACCTCCAACGGCAAATGCGAAAAGAGAAGAGCGAAATTCGGTGAATGAAATTTGGCCCGTCGGTGAAAGCTCCACAGCCGATCTGGCGTCGACTTGCGTTGAAAGCCTCTGCTCACCGTGCTGCCGGTGGTTGAATGATCTTATTCAATGGTTCGTGGAACGGTACGGCGCCACGCCGGATTTTGTTCAACAATGGCTCAATTCGATGAACGAATCTGCGAAGAAAAAAGCCGATACGGTAAGCAAGAAAAACAATACATGAATATGTATTTTTGTTTCGTGTAAAATATTCTTTCTTGAATGAATTTAGCAACCACAACAACAACAACAACATGATTATTATTATTGAGATGCATTATGAGAAAGTGCATTATTGAGCTGTTAGCCGGCTTTGAAAATTGATATCCACGTTTCCGTTTGTTTCTCAGCTGTTCAGCAATGCAAACAATTTGTTTACTTCTTCTTTTTTGTTTACTTGTCGATGTTTCACAGTTTCACCAGTGGATTTTGGAAAAAAAAATTTCAAATTTCCCCCATGTTGATTTCTTTTCACAAATTCATCATCAAGCATCACACAACTTACGTCATCATCGGCCTGACATGTTTCACTTTCAACATTCTATTTCACCAATCTTTTTTTTAAACTTTGTTTAATTTTTGTTCAATTTTGAAAATTAATGATTCTATTCATTAAATATGCAAATTGCAAAGCGTAAAGTTTTTTCTCTAATTCAATGGTTTTGTTGTTGTTGTTGTTGTTCATTCAAGCAGTGGCTAAGACAAAATGATTATTTTTGAATGATCATTTATTTAGAATTCCTTTTTGCATTAGTTTTATTTTTCTTTCTTCTTATTTTCTATAATTCATTCATTGTATGTATTTTTATTTTATTGAAGTAATTATTTGAATTTGTTTTCCACATATTGTTATTTTCTACTTCAATTATAATTTTAAAAAAGTTTCATCTGATCATTCTTTAATTTAGCTTGATTATGATGTAGTTTTCGAAGAAGCTTCATTTGGTCATCCAATCTCACCGCCTACATTGTCCAGTATTAAATCAGGATTCGGACCAAGAGATCACCTGGTAATGTGGAAATATAAGAAAGAGGAATGAAGTTTAAAAAACAAAATAATTTAAACCTAAAGATAGGATGAAAGTTAAATTTATTTTTACAATTTCAGACGCTGAGAGGACACATTCGTTTTCAGTGTGTCCTGTTGCGAGTTTCATTTTCGAAGAAAGTTGACGATCAACTAATCACTCAGACATATGAAGTGACACTTCAAGATTTATCTGCAAATGTTCGAAATAAATTTATTCATCACAAACTTCTATTTGTTATTATTAATATTTTGGTTTAAATTTTTTGAAGATGCAAATTCGAGTCGCATGCTTGTCCAATGATCTGTTTTTAATGGGCTGTTTTGACGGCCGACCTGAAGTAACCATTACTGCGAGACAAGTGGATGATAAGGTTTGACGATAAGACACATACACACACACATACATATATATATATGTAATATTTTCTTTAAATTTTAATTTCATTTTAATGTACATTTAGAAAATAAATAATCACATCGATTTGTCATTTGTGGAAAGCATTGTTGAACATTGTTTGATGTATTCAGTAACAAATGTCGACTTGAATTCGACAAGATTTTTGTCAGGATCACATACAGAAGAAATTCTACGCAAACTGACAGATTCTGGTTTGCATTTAATTCGAGTTAAGCAGTGAAATTAAGCAAAACAACGTTATTTTGTTTTCAATTTTCTCTATTACTTAGGCTTCAAGTTCCACAGAAAGAGTTTACAGCAAGCGACTTATGGTTAGAATCATCAGGGCGACAAATCTTGGCGCTGGATTAAGTTTGTTTATTTTATTTTGAATTTTTAAATTTAATTATTTAAATATTGAAATGAAATACTTTTTCTACTTTTCCCATTTCTGCACAACCAACATTCTGGGTAGAAAAAGATAAAAAATGAAAAAAATTTGAAAATTTCCACAAACAATAAATGTAATGTATTATTTATTTGTGGTGAAATTTTTTCAGATGTCGTACGTCCGTATGTGGTTGTCGAATTGGATACACCGTCGCAGAATCATGTCACTACTCAGGGCTTGAACAAGGATCCATTTTGGGAAGATCGATTTCTGTTCGAATTGAACCGAAACAGTCGTGAGATGCTTTTCGAAATTTACGACAATGTTCCGGATTCGTTCAAGCCGAAATTTCTCGGCTTGACTATTGTCAGCGTTGAAGAGTTGCGCCAATCGCTGAAACCAATCCACAGTTTTACATTGCAAGGTAGACCTTATTCTGCGGATGCGGTTTCTGGAAAATTGTACATAGAAGTTAGTTTAAAAAAAATTTTTTTTACTTTTCATTAAACTATGTGATAAGTAAGTGGATGATGAAATGTATTTTTTAACAAACAGTTTGCGTTCATGAATGAAGTTGAAAAAGATCTTCTCATGCAGTCGTTGAACTCTACCAGTGAGAACCAAATTAATCACACACTGGTCCCGCTTGCAAAAATACCACCTCGACTAGAAACTATTAGTATGTTTCGTTAGAAGCATTGTTTGACATTACATTCTTATTTATTAATTATTATTATTATTATTATTATTATTGGTTTATTATTTGTTATTTTTAATTTAGAAGACATGGCTAATCTAGCAGTAGCTTCCGTGCCAATCAGTCGTACACCAAGTCCTGTAAATGTAAATAATATAATATTATCCTTTCTTTGAAGAATGCTATTTTTTCATTTAAAAATTTACCTTTTTGTTATTATTACAGAGGCGCATGTCACCAGAAGTTGAATCAGATACTGAAAGCAAAGTTACGAAAAATATTACGAAGAAAAATCAACTTCAAGTGCATCCTTCCACATCAGGCAGTTCTGGTGCAAATCTTAATCTATTGAAACAGTCTAAACTGAGTAAAAAGATTTCTTTTTATGAAATAATATTTCAGTTTTTTTTAAATAAATAAATTATTTTTGCTTTCAGGGTATATTTTTTTTGAAATACATAAACAAATAAATAAGCAAATTTATTTAGATCAGTTGCAGCGAAATACTTCTTCATATTCAGAAAGTGAAACCAGCGTTGTCAGTGATGAAAGTGTTTATCAGCATTCAGCATTGGTAGTTGAAGCAACAGAAAATGGAATAAAAAAGTGCAGTGCATTCATTCGAAAAGTCATTATATATAATGTTTACTGTTTAATATTTGAGATATTATTTGATTGCACCTGGATTGGAAAAATTGTCTTCTACAAAGAAAATGATCAAAAAAGGGAAAAAATTGCACATCTTCAACGAACACACATTTGTAGCGACAAAAGTTACGACGTGAGTAAAAAATGACTTTTTTCTTTGCGCTTTTTCTTTCTTGAGATGTGTTAGCAGTTTTTTTATGAATGAAATTTTAGTGGTCACTTCTGCAGTGTGTGCATGAAAACTGTCAGGAGTACGTTTCGCAAGCAAGGATATCGTTGCAGAGGTTAGTGATGAAGTGCAGAAATATTTGTTTGAATTATTATTATTATTATTATTATTATTATGATTGTTCAGACTGTCGTATGCTGTGTCATAAACGGTGTCATTACAAAACTGAAACTCACTGCCCATCTAGCAACATTTTCAATATGGAGATGTGAGTGAACGAACATTCATTGAAAATTGTGAACACTGCTGTTCAATCAAAATACAATACAATACAATTCTCCTTTTTATTATTGTTTCAGAGAGCCTATTCCTGAAAGTTCAGTTTGATGGGAAGTGTATTTTCTCAGTATATAAGTCAGCTGTGACTATTGTGCTTTCGAAGATTCATTGATGCATCAATGAATAGTATATCATGGACATGCAGTGCAGCAGAAGGTGATTTCCTTCTCTTTTATGAGCATAGTTTCTTCAGATGTACTGTGGTTTCTTTTTGTGTCAGTTGTTCATCAGTCAATGGTGAATGCATTTAGCGTGCCTGGATATATAATTTGCCCACTGACTTGCTTCATTGTTTCTGTTTCTCTTTAAAGTTTACTCGCATTTCTATCAAATGCATTAAATGATTCCAAAATGTAGCATAGAAATTTTTACACATGCACTACAGACTTCATATTGTTCTCACCCACTGACAATAGCGATCATTTTCTGAAAATACATTGAAAATTAAATAAAGAAATTCTTTTTGCCATTTTGATCGGACGCTGTTTTCAACTGATTGCCGTCTAAATGAAAAATGACATTTTGGGATGGTCCCAATTGGTCCCACTTCTGTTCCCATTTGGTCCCAATGTGCATTTATTGGTCGTTGACATCGCTATCCTATTAGACCGTAACCTCGCTATCTTATTAGACCGTAAAGTCTTTGTCGTATTGGTTTTCCTTATCTAATTGCTCATTGATTCAAATCTTTCCCTTGTGATTAGCTGTAATATTGTTTTATTTCATTGGTTAAAATATTCCATTTTGGATTGCGTAACTTTAATAGTAGTAACGTAACATAAAAAATGGAAATATCCAAAATTTTATTGTCTGTTTCAAGTTTCGTCATTCATTGAAATTTTGTTTATTTAAATATATTATTTGTGGTGAAGTTTATACTTTATCATGATCAGCATTTCTGAAATGAATTTTTATGATTATTCTATATTTTATTGTACAAAAGTGACGTTATATCAAATGCGATAGTAATAATTCAGAAAAACAATACAAAAATAAGTTAAATAGTGATTTTTATTTTTCACTACCCAACAGCACTTACAACAACAATAATAAACAACATTTCAGTGAATGACATTAGCAAAGTGGTATCACGGCGATTTCAAAATTACAAATTATTGTTGGTGGATATAGATTGACGCTAAGGACAGCCACTTTTTATATTGAAGCTTGAAAAATAAACTCTTATTTGCCAATATCTTTAACCGTACATAGCAACAGACTACTGGCACCAGCTTACTCGCCACAATGGCATGGACGGTAAAATGCTATTGATATCATTGAGGCACAACCTTGAATGTACTATCCGCACCCCAGGTTTTTACGGTTGCCATCAGTCTATATAGGCCATGTGCTCATCTACCCGGCAGGTTTCAACGTGATTTTTTCGATCGATTCCAACCGGAACTTCTAAATCTGCCACACTGCACCCCCACAACCTTCTGTATCCTATACCAAAATAAAGTAATTGCTAATAACTAGGAATACATGCTGTACATTCAGCGCATACTTTTGAACACCTCCAATATTTCTGTTTGCCGGCACGTTTTAATTTATATATCCTGCCTACCATACCATACCACGCAACGATTTGGTACAAGATGTAACTCAGGGACATCAGCCATAACAAGGAACAGAATAGAAAATGATTCGAATAACTCTGGAACGCAAAGCACTGAACGCAAACGCAACACCAAAAATGAAAATAAATTGGCTAGTTTTGAATTTCATTTTAAATAATTATTTTGCAACAACATTAAGTTTTCATTTCATATTTTATCTACAATCGAAGATCAACTTCTGATATTCCTTGTGGCACTAATGCCTTTTGTTGATACTGACAGAATAAAATTATTCACACACAAATGGCGCACGAATGCTAACATCAAAGTATGCAATATCCACTGCAGAGTGAATTTGAAGCAGCTTTAACTGCTATTCTGTTTCATGCTGTCCATCGCTTCCTTTCTGCTTTCAAAGAGTTTTACACTCATTTATCTGAATTCATCAGATAAATTACGTTTCAGCTAGCAATTAAATGAGATTTATGCATTCGATGCTTTTCCGTTTGCCAGAAATTATTCTGCTGATTAGCTAAAGGCGATTGTAATACAATGGAAAAATCAACAAGTGATGAATTGTCCACAGCTGCAGTTGTCAGCTAAAACTACCCATGGGTCTAGTACCGATTTCCCCGCTGACTCCGCCTACTTCTTCGCAGTAAAATTTCATTGGTTGCTGCTCTGACGCGTGCCCCTAAATTTCATTTGTTGTCACTCCTCTGCATTTTATTTGTCAAACATTATTTTATTTTATTTGTCAAATTTTATTTCTAACCTTTTGACTGTTTTAAAATAATTCTGTTGTTCTCAGATTGAGAGAAGTAAGAGAATGAAATTACGATGAGAAAATAAAAAAAACAATACAGATACAATGCAATGCAATGCAAATGAAATACCACTCTCCATTTGAATGGTCGCATTAATCTTTATCTTACTGAATTTTTATGCGTTAAGTTTATATTGTATTCAAAGTTTTTCTTATAATTTTATAATCACTAGAACTGATTTCCCAAAGGGAACTTCTCAATTTGAGAACAACACAATTATTATAAAACAGTCAAAAGGTGAGAAATAAAATTTGACAAATAGAATAAAATAATATTTGACAAATAAAATGCAGAGGAGTGACAACAAATGAAATTTAGAGGAGCGCGTCAGAGCAGCAACCAATGAAATTTTACTGTGAAAAAGTAGGCGGAGTCAGCGGGGAAATCAGGTCTACCCCATTTGGTGTAAATTGTAAACTTTCTATTTCAACATCTGAACAAAACCGACTAGTGTGTTGGTGAAAACTTAAATTGCCATCTATTCTCATTTCCATTTGCAACCTTTCAGTGTATATATTTCAATGGTAACGAAATATTTAAACATTCCGCATCAGAAGCAGCGCTTATGATGTAGCTGATCTGTTTGATGTTGCATTTCAAATTTCATTTGAACTTGGCTATAAGTGAGCATGGAATTTCGAAAGAATTTCCATGCACTTATCCATTATTTTACCGTCTAATTAAATAAAGGGAATTTTTTCGGCCAAACTCTTATGCACTTAATGAAGATCGACTGTATTTTACATGAAATGTATGAACGTCAAACAGGAATTTTCATACAAACAGCAAACCTCATCGGCATGTATTAAAAATATATATGGATGTTTGTTTCGTAATGAAGTAAAATTCTTAGATTGTAAACAAGAAAGATTTAAATAGAACACTCCCAGTAAAATCAAGAAATTAATCAAATACTAATAACAATTAAGTAGTTGTCATTCCTTGGTTTAGCTGGAAGCTGCAACTGCGAACAATTTGTCAATTGTGCATTTTCCCTTTGTATTAAAATCGCCTTTACCAACGACATGTGTGATATGACGAGAAACGCGAACAATGTTTGACAAAGGCATATGCGTGAAAACATGCGTAAAATTAAATGAAATTGGGAGCTAACACAACGTTAGCATTAGTGCCATTTGTAACCTGGAAATTGGAAGTGTTGCTTCAACATTCCAGATTTTTCAAGGAAATTATTCAGCATTCTGACATTACACCCGGAAGTTAACATCCAATCTTGATAAATTTGAACAGGAAATTTGAAATTACAAACAGTGGGAGCAGATTTGTGTATGTATAATCAGTAACGAACCGCGTTTTCTCCATCTTACCCCTTATCTGCTCTCTGAGCTTGATGTTTCTCTGATTTGTCTTATTTCATGGCTGACAATTTGCATTTGGTTTCAAATGAAAGAGATAATTACAATTTAATACATGAAGGAAGAGTTTACAATTTGAAACGTACGAACATGGAAGATAAACAGTGTGTTTGCCGTCGGGTAATTAATATTTTATCTAATATCTCATTTCTGTTCATTCAGTTCAAGATCATCATGTAGGTTAAAAAAGTATGCCGGTGTTCAATCCACACGAACTTGGATGTGGACGCAATCTTGGATTTTAATCCTCATGCAGATGATTGCATCCCTGACAATGACATCGTTTATAAAATGGAGAAAAAATGCTCTCAAGCGACGGGCAGCGGAGGAATTGAAGACCATTCCGCAGATTTACCACGAAGAAGCGAGCAGTGCATCTGCTGATTTGGAATCTGTTGGTAACTTTCCAACGTATAAAAGTGTTAAAACTGCGATGTACAGAAGACGGGTACAAAAATTTTCAAGACTTCCGCCAACTCGCCAGTAGCTGGAGATTCCACCACCCTGCGAATGACGTCTGGTTGCCGTTTTTTATTGCATAATAATGTATGTAATTCCATTTTAATATTTTGTACAGAAGATTATGTTATCTGATCATTCTGTCTGGTTACCGGTATAATTATCATCGTTACATGAAAAGCCAATCCCAGGATGACTTTGACAATCAATTCTAATGCTATGATCATACAAATGAGAATTAAATGGAAATAATAATTTAACAGTTTTATTCTGAAATTGCAATTTGATATTTCAACTATCACTTTGCAAAATATACCTTAAGCTGGGTTAAAGATTTTTTTGCAGCCATTTTATAAATAACAGATTAAATTCATATTTTGTCAGAAATTAATTCAAAACAGCGATTATTGAAATTAATTATTTAATAAAATAACAACAATATCATTTTCGCATTTAAATTGCAGTTTCAGATTTTAGACATTATATTGAGTTGAGAGTAATCAAAAATTTTTTAAGATAATTTAGTATAAAACATAAGAATATAATAAAAATAATAATAAATAAGCAGATGAATAGTAGAAAAGAGTGACGATGGTGGTTATTCTGTAGTCATTTCTACAGCAGTAGTACCGCCAGATATAAATTCACTGTTGCGGGATTGAAAAAACTTTTCATACAATGTTGCAGCTCCAAGGCAGCTAGGAGTGAAAAGCCAAACAAAGAAAATGCATTTTAGCGGCCAATAGATTGGTATAATAAAGGATATGCATTCAGCAAAATAATCAACAAGTCGAAAGAAGCCAAAAATCACCCAATAAGTCATCCACTGCTTACAATTGACGTTTTCACTTGATTGCATCTCGATTAATGTCTTCATTGCTGGATAACCAATGCATATGCAATTGCACAACAATCCTGCACCAGGGCTAACAATCAAAAGCACACAAATTACAATAGCTAACATCACCGCAGCTTGGTAACGACTTTTGCCAGTCTTTTGTTCAATTTTAGCAAACAGTTTTCCAACCAATCTGCTTTCATCACCGATAACGTTCCAAATATCATTGCGAATATTTTGAAAAATTTGGGCCATTTTTCAAGCAATCCAACAACCAACAAGCAGTCAGATTGAAGCAAGCAAAGCAAACAAATTACTGTTTCATATAGTTATTTGTTTTGTTTCAAACTTTAAAATGAGCTAATTTTACTTTTAAATTTAAAATTTGTTCCGATCTTTAAAAGTTTTTGTTTAAAGATATTAAACATCTACATTATCTACTTAAATAACATATAAATGTATTTATAAAAATAATAAAATTGTAGTTATGAAAATTAAAAATCACTCATTTATTTATTTGAATTTTTTTCATTTATAAAGTGCTTATGGATAACGTCTGATAATTATGTATTAATCCAAATAGTGTGATTTTGATTATGAAAAGTTCATGTCAATGATTTGGCACACGCTAATTGTACTTTTACGAAAAGACGAAAAAGAATAATGGTGTATTTCAGTGAATGCGTCACTAGTACGATGAGAATTTATAATTAATTTCTGAACATCTGTGTATTTGTCATAATGGTTTGGTCTGAACTCATCCGCAATAATTCGACCCATTTTTGCCATTGGAGGGTCGCTGATTGGTTGTAAGGGTATTGTTCGGTAATTGGCTAATGACTTCTATTTTATTAGCTAATTATTCTTATTAGTGATTGGGTGAATAACTGTGTCATTTGATTAGCTATTCAGTTGTGATCTAGGATTGGGTGATTGTTGATTATCAAGTTTTTACCAAATATGGGTGCATTACCATTAAAATACCTTATATAGACGTAAAAAGCATTTACTATTTCTTAAAGAAAAAACTTTTAATTAAAACCTGGAAATGTGTATATTTGTTTTAAGACTGCAAATAATGCTGTTGAGAACTCCCTCAGTTTGAGCCTGAAAATCCCAATCTGCTACCGTGACCGGTGTTGTGTGGTGGTGACGTAATCGGCGAGTGTGAACGCGAGTGTAAACTTGACTTTGTGTTTGTGTGTGTTGTGTGATTCTTCTCGAATAAATCGTAGTTTCCGTGTTGTTGTTCCCGGACTTAATTAACCCTGATAATCCTGAGAAAGGGCCAGCGATTCGTTAGTGAAATTCAACTGTCCGGAGCACAGTTGGATCGAACAAATACATTTTGGTGCCACGACCCGGGAAGGCCGGAATCTGAGAATTTTGTTCTTATTACACAAGATGAAGATTGAAGCAATTAAGAGGCGCCAACAGATTGAACAGAATTGTCTACCTGAGACTATTCTCCATGTGCTGTATCAGCTCGAGACAGACTCGTCTGAGTTAGCGGTCAGGAAGGCCCTGCGTGCCTTGGATGCACAGTATGCGGAAGCGCATCGAGCTCAAGTCACATTGGAAGACGTACTTCCCGACGGAGAGTCTCTGGGAGCTGTCCTTAATGAATGGCGCGAGTTATGCAAGGAAGTGTTTACAACACGCATCCGGGCCGACACATTCTTGAAAGAGAAAGACGAGAGCAAAGAGCCATGGCGTCACTTGCGTTGACCGAAAAATCAGGGTCGAAGTCATAGTTGGGAAAGCTGAAACCGGTGCCACTGATAAAGTTTGATGGTAACATCCTGGAGTTTAAATCATTCTGGGATCAATTCGAGGTGAACATTGATCGACGGGAGGACATTGGTGCCATCACCAAGTTTCTTCATTTGCGGTCATGTTTGTCCGGCGCAGCGTTGAAGGCCATTGAAGGAATCACGGTCTGCGCGGAGAATTACCCTGAAGTCGTTCAGACGCTCCACAATCGATTCCATCGAGTGCCCGAGGTGGTGGAGAGTCACGTGTTGAAGGTGGTCAGCTTGAAGGAGTGCTCTGATGAGGGGGCAGCCGACCTGACGAGGCTCCACAATGACTTGGATCGCAACTTCCTCGAATTGAGAGCTCTGGGAAAGGATGTGGACGCAAGCTTGAGCGGATTCCATGCTCTTCTTCCGATAATCAAGAAGAAGCTGCCCCCAGACACCTTGGAAGCCAGGAGAGCATTCGTACAAGGGATGACGAATGAGAAAATTACCTCATCGGTGTTCCTCTCCTTCTTGTTGAACCAATCTCGGATCAAATAAGTAGTGAAAAATAATCAATGTTTAACTTATTTTTTGTATTGTTTTTCTGAATTATTACTATCACATTTGATATAACGTCACTTTAGTACAATAAAATATAGAATAATGATAAAAATTCATTTCAGGAATGCTCATCATGAAGAAGTATAAACTTCACCACAAATAATATATTTAAATAAACAAAATTTCAATGAATGACGAAAATTCAAACAGACAATAAAATTTTGGAATAATAAATATTTCCATTTTTTATGTTACGTCACTACTATTAAAGTTACGTAATCCAAAATGGAATATTTGAACCAAAGAAATGAAACAATATTACAGCTAATCACAACTAAAGAGTTTGAATCAATGAGCAATTAGACAAGGAAAACCAATACGACAAACACTTCAAGGCCCAATAAAATGAAAACCATTACGACAAAGATTTGACGGTCCAATAAAACAGCGAGGGCAAAGACCAATAAGAGAAAAACTGGACCGAGTAGTACCAAACCTATATAATCAACTGGAAAGGGAGCAAGAAAAATCCATTATCATTAAAAATGATGAAACTCACTTGCTGAACGTACGTTACAACTTTAATATGAAACGATTCATATGAATACATTCTTCTTTGTCACAGCGCAAAAGGAGCAACCGTTTTTAGAAGCCGTACTTACTGTAGTTCTCAGAAAAAATAAAGAATTAAAGTATAATTTAATTACTGTAATCTAAAAAGTCGAAAATTAAATTAATAGGTGATCGAAAATGTTGTTCCAGAGGAAACGACGCCGACCTCGTGGGCGTAACACGCCCATTGGAGGTGTGACGGCGGATAATACTCCAGCTGAGAAGATCGCGGCGACGGACAACCTAGGGAAGGCGACCATGTGAGGGCAGGGTTAAACGTAGGTCAGCAAGCAATAAGCTTCTTGTGCAACCAACATGTGCGGCTGGCTATCAGACGACCTAAGGGGCGGCTGCCGCAACGGAGCCATTAAGTGGCCATCGGCGCTGCGCTGAGAGAACATCAAAGCTTCCGCACACTGGCGTCCCACTGGCAGCCAACGGTAGTTAATATTGGTGCCTTAGATAGCGCACGCGCCTGCGGCGCCTGTACCGTCTATTGGCTGTACGTGCTAGTGTAGCACCGTCAGGCGCTCCATTATTACGCACCATTTGTGATATAGAGTGTTTATTGTAAACAACGGGTACAACACACTATACAAAGGACTATAATACTAAGATCAAGCAGGATGGGACGCGCACGCCTTATGACTACGCCAATACACCACACCACTGGCTACTCCACGTTGAGCTCTTTGTTTTTACCGCCGCTCGACCTACAAAAAGGTGAACACCATACGCAGGTACAATTTCGCGGTCGCCGTCACACAGCTCCCCTCTTTTAGAAATGTTCGTCCTGAAGTTTCCTTAAGGGATGTAATCCCCTAGGTAGCCAGGTGACCGCCGTCTACGCGTTGGCCTTCCCACCCTCATCTCTGACGAGGGTGGAGAGGCGGCACCAAGCGGCTGATGTTCTTGCCGCCGTGTAGTCCCCTCTCGAACAGACTGGTCTCCTTCATCTGGCTGCTCAGTGGTATGCTTGGCGTGGTACCGTTTCATCCGGTCGGAGTGTACCACCAGTGTGCGGTGATTCCGCTCATGGTGCCGTACACGGTATGTCTGCGGCCCCATTACCTTGACTACCTGGTACGGCCTCTCCCATTTACGGTCCAGCTTCCCTCTTCGTGGCATCGCCAGCCACATGCGGTCGTTCGGGCTGAAGCGTGACTCCTTAGCGTATCGGTCGTGCAGGTACTTTTGGAGACGTTGCTGCGTCTTCAGGTGGTCCCTCGCCAGCTCGTGCACAAGGCCGATACGCTCTCGGGTCTCACGGATATAATCCGGTAGCCAAAGGGCTTCGCGCCCAGGCGGGTTAACGATCTGAACATCCAGCAACAACCGCGACTCTCGACCAAGCATGGCGATCGCAGGCGTAATTCCCGGACTCTCGTGAACGCTGCTGTTTTACGCCAGCATGACGAATGGCAGAATGTCATCCCACTGGCCTGCGTACCCATCGACCAAGATCGACAACATGTCCAGGAGCGTGCGTTTAAATCTCTCTGCCTGACCATTCCCTTGTGGGTGGTATGGGAAGGATCGCGTCTTCTTAATGCCGAACAGCCGGCACATCTCCAGCAACACCGACGTTTCAAATGAGCAGCCTCGGTGGTGTAACAACGTGATGCGCAGGCATGCACGTGACTACCGTACCCCCTGCCCTCTGGTAGCGACGTGATACTAAGGAAGTTCAAGGTTGTTGCTAATTATTATTGCTCTGTGTGTGCTAACGCGTTGCCGTTCTTTTGGTGTGTGTGATTACGAACAGTTGCTTAATAAAACTTGATATCATGACCGATAGTAAGGATTGTAACAGTGGCTAGACAGGTAGTCGGGGGCGCCAAAGTACGGGATATACTTCTCCACCAACACCTTGGCCACGGTACTGGCTTCCATGTTGGCAAGGGGAAATGCGGCTGTCCATTTGGTGAAGTAGTCCAACAGGACTAGGACGCACCGGTCCCCCAATGAGGTGTTTTCCAGCGTCCCAAGAATGTCCATGCCAACACGCTGCAGAAGGTATCCCGCAGCCATGGACTGCATTGGCGTACGGTTGTCCTTGCATGGGCCCTTCTTCCTCGTGCACTGTGTGCACGTGCGGCAAGATGTGTGCACGTCACCACCCATCCCGGGCCAGTAGAATTGGCTCCTGACTCGTGCCAGCGTCCGCCGCTCACTCAGGTGACCTGCGTACCGACTGTCGTGCATAGACTATAGGACTTCGTTTCAGAGGGCTCCCGGCACCAGCGCCTGCTTAGACATTTTCGCGGCTGAGAGGTCGCGGCCATGTCGCCAGATGAGACTATCTTCATCCACCCAGATGCGCCGTTGCTGCCACAGCATGTGCAGGTCGCGGCTACACTCCGCGGGACATTCCACCGGCCAGCACGTGCCAACCAACCATTGCCGCAGTAGTTGGATCTCCGGGTCTGCCTTCTGGGCGGCCAAGAACTGATCTTTAAAGCTCTGCGCCACGTCTTCAGTTCAGGGTTGGGCAACCTGGACGGTGCATGCACTCCCTTCTACCAGCCGTCCACACTGAGTAAAGCTGTTCCGGGATAGCGCGTCGGCGTTAACGAGCAGACGTCCTGCTCAGTGTTCAACTTCGAAGTCGAGCTCCGCTTCACTCTCCAGCCACCGGGCAACCTGCCCCTCTGATTCCTTAAAAGTCGTCAACCAGCGAAGGCAACTATGGTCCGTGCGCAATAGGAATAGTTGACCGTAAAGATACGAACGGAACTCGCGCAAGGCCCATACCAAACCGAGCATTTCTCTCCGAGTCGCGCAATACCGACGCTCAGCCTTGATCTCGCACGACTTGAGTACGCCACGACTCTTTCAGCTTTCCCTTCCCTTTGGCCCAGCACCGCCCCAAGGCCGTCTCCGCTGGCGTCCACGTCGACGATGAACTGCCGATGGAAGTCCCGATAGGCGAGGACCGGCGCAGAAGATCAATGCGTCAAAAGCGGACTAGCAGGCTTTTGACCAGTCCCAATCGGCCCCTTTTTCCAACAGCCTGTGTAACGGGGCAGCGACATTCGCAAAGCCTTTGACGAAATTGCGGTAGTACGACGCCAAACCCACGAACTGCCGCAACTCTGACGCGCAAGTCAGTACCGGCCACACCCACAAGGCAGAGGTTTTGCTTGGGTCCTAGGGATCCCTTTTTCCGAAATGATGTGGCCGAAGTACGCCACCCTCCTCTTCATAAGCCGGCATTTCTCTGGTTTGACCTTCAAACCCACTTCCCGGAGGCGGCGGAACACCTCGCGTAGTCGTGCCGTATGTTCTTCGGCAGTCTAGCTAAATACGATGACATC
Source organism: Trichinella murrelli (assembly GCA_002221485.1). Lineage (NCBI taxonomy): Eukaryota > Metazoa > Nematoda > Enoplea > Trichinellida > Trichinellidae > Trichinella > Trichinella murrelli. The sequence goes on along the minus strand of LKDY01000200.1, from coordinate 65,015 downwards.
GTCCAGGTACACCAAGCAGTCAGAGCCCATCAGGCTTCTCAGGAATGTCTGAATGAGCCTCTGAAAAGTAGCCGGTGCGTTGCACAGTCAAAGGGCATCACTTTGAACTGGAACAGCCCAAAGGGGGTGGTGAATGCCGTCTTCTCCCGATCTTGTTGTTCGACCTCAACCTGCCAGTATCCGCTTGCCAGATGCAGGCCAAAAACCATTGTGCACACGCCAGCGCGTCCAAAGTGTCGTAGATCCTCAGGAGCGGGCGGTCATCCTTCCGTGTGAGATTGTTCAGCTGCCGGTAATCGACACAGAACCGGCATGACCCGTCTTTCTTCCTCACAAGTACGATAGGGGATGCCCAGGGACTGCTTGATGGTTTCACCGCAGCATTTCGTCCAGGAAGGTTTCCACCTGCGCCCGTTGATGATAAGGAATGCGCCTTGGGGAGCACCTCACTGGTTTTGCGACGCCGGTGTAGATGGCGTGGCGTACCACGCTCGTCCCCCCGGGGTCCTCGTCTGACGTGGACAACACGTCTGCGAAATTCCTCAGGATCGCCGCCAGGGCTCATCGATGCTTGCCGCTCGACTCCTGCTCACTAGAAAGCATCTTCTCCATGGCTTCGTGCGCCGGCTGGTGACCCATAAGCTCTGATTGCCGGGATTCCGCTCTAACCGGTGCCACGGCGAGGGAATTCAGGAATGGGATGTTGACCTGCCGCATCCTCAGACATCCCGCGGTAGGGTCCGGGGTGTAGCCGTGGTACCGCATAAAGTCCCACCCAAGCAGAATTTTATGGGACAGCTCCCTTACACACAGAACGGTATGCTGAACGGTCACTGAATTCCCAAGAACAATCTCCGTGACGCTCGCGTTCGTGATTTCCAATTCGGTCCTGCTGGCTGTTTCCAGCCGAATCAATGGTTTCGGAACGTCCCGCATGGTCTTCGAGTGTCGCATGAACCTTTCATCCGCCAGGGTGACTGCGGATCCAGTGTCCACGAGCATGTTGCACCCCACGCCCCCCCACGGAGCCTTCCACAATCGGGGAATCGATCTCAGGGGTCCGTATGACGACGACGGGTATGGTTCGGTTAGTGGTACATACTTCGCTCACCCACGCATCACGGGAGGAAGCTTGGCATTCCCGGCTGATGTGGCCTAGCCCACCGCATTTCCAGCATCGTCTGTCGCCCCTTCTCTCTGGCCCCTGTCGCTGCCAAGGGGGCTGTCTCTTTGTACCCGCGAGGGTGTTGTCCGTCAGCAGTTCCTTTATATGTCGCAACACTTCCGCCAAATCGTCTTCAACTTCCTTACGCGTCGTCACCGCGGCGGCTGCTGCTTCCGTGACTCTTCCGGCTGTCGGATCTAAGAGTTCTAAGACTGTCGTGAGACTGTCGATCCTGCAGCGCTCCCCATTTGTAGCGCAGTCAGGCGCTCGATTAATATGCACCATTTGTGATATAGAGAGGTTATTGTAAACAACGGGTACAAGACATTATACAAAGGACTGTAATAGTAAGATCAAGCAGGATGGGACGCGCACGTCGTATGACTACGCCAATTCACCACACCACCTGCTACCCCACGCTGACCTCTTTGTTTTTACCGCCGGTCGAGATACAAAAAGGTGAACGTGATACGCAGGTACAATTTCGCGTTCGCCGTCACACTGGCCACCCGCCGAGCCGCTGTCCCCGGAGTCCTGTATGTAGCCACGGATCTGGTCGCTAGGAAGACCAGAAGACATTAGAGTGCAAAGTAACGACAGATGCCTCGAGCTGAGAATCCAGAAGACATCGAGCGAAGACATTCTGAGACAGAAGGAATGCCTAAGAAGACTGAAGCTAATGTGAAGGATGTGTTTGATGAGCAGCTGCAAGGGCATTGATATTTGGCTGGAAATTGGTGAGTTTCAGGCGCAAGTCTCCACGCATTTCCAGGTTCAGTCTGTTCCTTTGCTTTGATAAAATCACATTTACCAATTCATCTGATGTGACGAAAGACGCAAAAATATCTGACAAAGCCCTATGCTGCACATTTATCAAACTCTTAGAACAAAGCCGCATTTTGTCTAACTGGCGGAAACCAGCGTTAAATGACCAGTAAGAAAAGGTGGTGAAAATTTAGCTTGAAGTCGAAAATACTCTTTGCATCGCGCAAAATTTATTTCTGGTAGTGTCTGTTGATAGTTCAGAAAAGTATAAATTATTGTTACAAAATAGTTCTCGACGAAATAAATTACGCAGATGGGATTTCAAAGTTCATATTCGGTCCCGGAGTTCATCGACCCCCATTCGACCCCTAAGCCTTTATCGACGCCTTATAGAGACCCATCTACCCCAAGGGGTCGCTATTGACCACTTTGGCTACCCCTGATTTAACATCTCTTTGTTCAATTATCACTTCTTCGGGCTGTTCATTTGTTTCTTCTATATTTTTGTAGAATAATGCAATTAGATAATAAAGATATTTAATTTTCAAATAACAAAACAATCAATTCTATTTTTCATTTATTTCACTTTTCAATGCTTATCATTAGCTTGTGCTATTTTCCGTGTCGTAGGTTTGAGATGTGTTTTCGAATGATGATAATAAGAATTACAATAATGAATTTCAGTTTGTATCTCAAAGAACCGATATAAGCCTATACACAAAGGGAGATGCCACACGCTCAAGTGCACAAACCATAATGACAAATATGGGTTGTGTATAAACATACAAAGAAGGGCTTAATGTAGCACATTATTATTGTAATATTACAGCTATTCCATATTTTTAACATAACGATTAGTTGTTTACCGTAGCACAGTGTCTACAAGCTTAGAAATGAATTTTTTCACGTTATTGTTCTATTGCTCATCTTGCCCATGGTATATAAAGTAATAAAATTCTGATTAGCTTGTTGTTGTAAAATAGAAATTTCTGCACTATACATTTGCTTACTTCTGAAGCCCTTATATCGAATAGCAGAAAACAGTCTCTTGATCGGCATACATTTGCAGAAGTAAAATGCAAAAGCAAACTGACAGAAGAAAAAATAAGCAATAAGATAATCTTTTGTTAACAGTGAAATGTGAAACGCAAAAGCTGTTTAAAAGCATTTGTATTTGTTCGATCCAACTGTGCTCCAGACAGTTGAATTTCACTAACGAATCACTGGCCCTTTCTCAGGATTATCAGGGTTAATTAAGTTCGGGAACAACAACACGGAAACTACGATTTATTCAAGAAGAATCACACAACACACAAAACACAAAGTCAAGTTTACACTCGCGTTCACACTCGCCGATTACGTCACCACCACACAACACCGGTTACGGTAGCAGATTGGGATCTTCAGGCTCAAACCGAGGAAGTTCTCAACAGCATTATTTGCAGTCTTAAAACAAATATACACATTTCCAGGTTTTAATTAAAAGTTTTTTCTTTAAGAAATAGTAAATGCTTTTTACGTCTATATAAGGTATTTTAATGGTAATGCACCCATATTTGGTAAAAACTTGATAATCAACAATCACCCAATCCTAGATCACAACTGAATAGCTAATCAAATGACACAGTTATTCACCCAATCACTAATAAGAATAATTAGCTAATAAAATAGAAGTCATTAGCCAATTACCGAACAATACCCTTACAACCAATCAGCGACCCTCCAATGGCAAAAATGGGTCGAATTATTGCGGATGAGTTCAGACCAAACCATTATGACAAATACACAGATGTACAGAAATTAATTATAAATTCTCATCGTACTAGTGACGCATTCACTGAAATACACCATTATTCTTTTTCGTCTTTTCGTAAAAGTACAATTAGCGTGTGCCAAATCATTGACATGAACTTTTCATAATCAAAATCACACTATTTGGATTAATACATAATTATCAGACGTTATCCATAAGCACTTTATAAATGAAAAAAATTCAAATAAATAAATGAGTGATTTTTAATTTTCATAACTACAATTTTATTATTTTTATAAATACATTTATATGTTATTTAAGTAGATAATGTAGATGTTTAATATCTTTAAACAAAAACTTTTAAAGATCGGAACAAATTTTAAATTTAAAAGTAAAATTAGCTCATTTTAAAGTTTGAAACAAAACAAATAACTATATGAAACAGTAATTTGTTTGCTTTGCTTGCTTCAATCTGACTGCTTGTTGGTTGTTGGATTGCTTGAAAAATGGCCCAAATTTTTCAAAATATTCGCAATGATATTTGGAACGTTATCGGTGATGAAAGCAGATTGGTTGGAAAACTGTTTGCTAAAATTGAACAAAAGACTGGCAAAAGTCGTTACCAAGCTGCGGTGATGTTAGCTATTGTAATTTGTGTGCTTTTGATTGTTAGCCCTGGTGCAGGATTGTTGTGCAATTGCATATGCATTGGTTATCCAGCAATGAAGACATTAATCGAGATGCAATTAAGTGAAAACGTCAATTGTAAGCAGTGGATGACTTATTGGGTGATTTTTGGCTTCTTTCGACTTGTTGATTATTTTGCTGAATGCATATCCTTTATTATACCAATCTATTGGCCGCTAAAATGCATTTTCTTTGTTTGGCTTTTCACTCCTAGCTGCCTTGGAGCTGCAACATTGTATGAAAAGTTTTTTCAATCCCGCAACAGTGAATTTATATCTGACGGTACTACTGCTGTAGAAATGACTACAGAATAACCACCATCGTCACTCTTTTCTACTATTCATCTGCTTATTTATTATTATTTTTATTATATTCTTATGTTTTATACTAAATTATCTTAAAAAATTTTTGATTACTCTCAACTCAATATAATGTCTAAAATCTGAAACTGCAATTTAAATGCGAAAATGATATTGTTGTTATTTTATTAAATAATTAATTTCAATAATCGCTGTTTTGAATTAATTTCTGACAAAATATGAATTTAATCTGTTATTTATAAAATGGCTGCAAAAAAATCTTTAACCCAGCTTAAGGTATATTTTGCAAAGTGATAGTTGAAATATCAAATTGCAATTTCAGAATAAAACTGTTAAATTATTATTTCCATTTAATTCTCATTTGTATGATCATAGCATTAGAATTGATTGTCAAAGTCATCCTGGGATTGGCTTTTCATGTAACGATGATAATTATACCGGTAACCAGACAGAATGATCAGATAACATAATCTTCTGTACAAAATATTAAAATGGAATTACATACATTATTATGCAATAAAAAACGGCAACCAGACGTCATTCGCAGGGTGGTGGAATCTCCAGCTACTGGCGAGTTGGCGGAAGTCTTGAAAATTTTTGTACCCGTCTTCTGTACATCGCAGTTTTAACACTTTTATACGTTGGAAAGTTACCAACAGATTCCAAATCAGCAGATGCACTGCTCGCTTCTTCGTGGTAAATCTGCGGAATGGTCTTCAATTCCTCCGCTGCCCGTCGCTTGAGAGCATTTTTTTCTCCATTTTATAAACGATGTCATTGTCAGGGATGCAATCATCTGCATGAGGATTAAAATCCAAGATTGCGTCCACATCCAAGTTCGTGTGGATTGAACACCGGCATACTTTTTTAACCTACATGATGATCTTGAACTGAATGAACAGAAATGAGATATTAGATAAAATATTAATTACCCGACGGCAAACACACTGTTTATCTTCCATGTTCGTACGTTTCAAATTGTAAACTCTTCCTTCATGTATTAAATTGTAATTATCTCTTTCATTTGAAACCAAATGCAAATTGTCAGCCATGAAATAAGACAAATCAGAGAAACATCAAGCTCAGAGAGCAGATAAGGGGTAAGATGGAGAAAACGCGGTTCGTTACTGATTATACATACACAAATCTGCTCCCACTGTTTGTAATTTCAAATTTCCTGTTCAAATTTATCAAGATTGGATGTTAACTTCCGGGTGTAATGTCAGAATGCTGAATAATTTCCTTGAAAAATCTGGAATGTTGAAGCAACACTTCCAATTTCCAGGTTACAAATGGCACTAATGCTAACGTTGTGTTAGCTCCCAATTTCATTTAATTTTACGCATGTTTTCACGCATATGCCTTTGTCAAACATTGTTCGCGTTTCTCGTCATATCACACATGTCGTTGGTAAAGGCGATTTTAATACAAAGGGAAAATGCACAATTGACAAATTGTTCGCAGTTGCAGCTTCCAGCTAAACCAAGGAATGACAACTACTTAATTGTTATTAGTATTTGATTAATTTCTTGATTTTACTGGGAGTGTTCTATTTAAATCTTTCTTGTTTACAATCTAAGAATTTTACTTTAAGATTTACAAAGTTTCCTTCATTACGAAACAAACATCCATATATTTTTTTTATACATGTCGATGAGTTTTGTTGTTTGTATGAAAAATCCTGTTGGACGTTCATACATTTCATATAAAATACAGTCGAACTTCATTAAGTGCATAAGATTTTGGCCGAAAAAAATCTTTTTATTTTATTAAACGGTAAAATAATGGATAGGTGCATGGAGATTCTTTCGAAATTCCATGCTCACTTATAACCAAGTTCAAATGTAATTTGAAATGTGACATCAAACAGATCAGCTACATCATAAGCGCAGCTTTTGATGCGGAATGTTTAAATATTTTGTTACCATTAAAATATATACAATGAAAGGTTGCAAATAGAAATGAGAATAGATGGCAATTTAAGTTTTCACTAACGCACTAGTCGGTTTTGTTCAGTTGTTGAAATAGAAAATTTACAATTTACACCAAATATATAAAACTAAAATTGTTTTTTGATTTGTAAATAATATTGCATATTTTTTATTTCAATAAAATATACAAAGGAAAACAATAACACTGTTGAAAGAAGTCAAAACTTTCTGAAGTTGAAAATAAAATTCTTTGATTTTTGTTTGGTGAAATCATTTCGAAATGCAATAGATATTTTTGATCTGGAATGTTGAACCATAGTAATACAAAATTTGCAACTTCAATGTTTAATCAACCCAGTAGTCAGTTTTACTGTAGACATTGAAAAACAAATTTAATACACTTTACACAAAATGTATAATCACAAATTTCTATTTTAAACAAAATTCAAGATTTTATTCTTTATTTAAATGATACATAAGAAGAAAAACAATAACTGTTGTGAAGAGGAACGAAAGAAATATTGATGAAAATGAAGATAAAATTCTCATTCAAACTTGAAATATTTTCAGAGAACAGAAAATATGTCGATGCTATAACATTTAGCAATTACCACTCCTAATTTTAGCTGAAAACTACAGCTGTAGACAATTTATCAATTGTAGATTTTCCTTTTGTACTTCAATAGCCCTCAGCTGCTCATCAGAAAAATTTCTGACAAACGAAAAAGCATCTTATGCATAAATCTCATATAATTGCCAGCTAAAGCGTTATTTATTTCATAGGTGAAGAAACTGTCGGTTGACCTTCTTTGAAACAGTATTTATCAACTTGGATGGATAAAAGTAAAGCACTTTGAAAGCGGAAAATAGCGATGAACAGCACCAAGCAGAAAAGCTGTTAAAGCTGCTTCAAATTCACTTTGCAGTGCACATCGCATTGTTTTATGTCAGCACATGTGCGTCATTTGTCTGTGATAATAATCTTCTGTCAGCATCAACAAAAGGCGTTGGCGCTACAATGAATATCACAAGTTAATCTTCAATTGTAGATAAGATGAGAAATGAAAACTAAGTGTTGTTTCAAAATGATTATTTAAAATGGAATTTAAACCGTCAAATTTATTTTCCTTTTTGGCCTTTCGTTTGAGTTCAGTGTTTAGCATTCAAGGGTTATTAGCTGAGGAGCGAAACAGGATCAGATATTATCATCTGAAATTTGCCTGCTGAAATTCTGATGGATTCGGCTTTCTGGATTGGACGGCAGTGAACAGAAAATGGACGCGGAAATGGATTCCATTATTACTAATACTGGAGTAAACGAGAAGTACACTATGAAGCTGGAAGTAAAATGCTGCTGGGCATAAAGCATGACGCAGCTAACTGAGCTAGACAAATCAACCGGAACGGTACATAACGTCTACGGATTACGCTAAGTTGAACCGTCGCCGTAACTGCTTCAAAGGGCAAATGTATCACGTTTGCCAAGACCTCGAGGCGTTGATACGTCAACCGGAATCACGGATAGACGTCAAGATGACTTTAGATTCAATATCTAAACTCTTAGAACGTTGTCAAGAAGCGCAAAATGCGGTGGAAGCCGTCATAACTGATGACGATGAAATAGAGAAGGAAACTCAAAGGTTGATGGATTTCGAAAGGGAAATACGCTCAGCCCGTGGCAGAGCGGAGAAGTATTTGGAGATGAATACGGAACCTTGATTTGGATAGACTTCCAAGAAGTCGAGTTCGAATTCAACCTTAGCCAAACTTCCGACTTGGAGTATTCCTAAGTTTACAGGCAAGGTCCACGACTTCCCATCATTTTGGGAACAGTTCAATGCAGGAATTCATGACAACGCTGAGCTTGATAACTGACTTGGTTGGCATACTCCTAAGATTCAGACAATGCAAAATCGGTATCAATGCATACATCACGAAAATGTTCCTACAAATCGAGTTACACCCAGAATATCGGGATGTGACAAGATTTGTATGGCGGAAACAAAGAGAAGAGATGCCAGGTATTTATCGGTTTTGTCGATTGCCATTTGGTTTATGTTGTTCACCTATTTTGGCCATGAGTGCCGTTCAAGATCTAGCAGTGAATCATCGGACAGAATATCTAGAAACCGCAAAAGAGGTGTTGAGAAACATGTACGTAGATAATATCTTACTATCGTGTGATGATGAGAGTACCGCTCAAAAGATGGTCGCTGAACTTTCAAAACTGTTGAAGATTTGTAGTTTTGAACTGTCTAAATGGTCTTCCAATTGTACCGATGTATTGTCATCTACACCTCAGACAGAAGTGACCACTAATTGTTCGAAAGCCTTGGGAATGAACTGGGAGCACTCCACGGACACCTTTCAGTTCCCGGTCCTTAGCGAAAGTGAGATTGCGTCAGGCAACACTAAACGGTCATTATTGAGCGTAGTTTTTGAAATATTTGAAATATTGGGATGGTTATCACCGTTCGTCGTACGAGTGAAAATATTGCTGCAGCGATTGTGGCAACAGGGAATTGACTGGGACGAGACCCTTCCCCCTCCTGAGGAATCAATGTGGCAAAATTAGAGATCTGAGGTAATGTCACTGAATAGAATTCGCGTCCCTCGATGTATCACACCTGGGAAACCAAGACGCAAATTTGAGTTACACGCCTTCTGTGACGCCCCCGATTCAGCGTACGGAAGTGTTGTATTCCTAATGACGGTGTGCATCGACGGAGAGATTTCATCCAGAATAGTAATGTCCAAGTCCAGAGTGGCTCACTTGCAGATCAATCTAAGATCACGTCAAGCGCAGAAGCCAGAAACAAGATTACGACATTGGCCGTTTCTGTGATTGAGAAGAACGATCGATTGGATCCATCACGTTTCAGCAACTTCGAAAAACTGGTAAGAGTCACTGCGTTTTGTTTTCATTTCTTTAGAAATCTACAACTACCTCGACACGAAAGAGAGTTCGCAGAATTGACTGTAGAAGAGCTAGCCAAAGCAGAGAATTTTTGGTTGCTGACAGTTCAACGCGAGGCTTTCGAGAAGGAACTAGCCGCCGTTCAATCTGGAAGAAATCCAGAAAGTAAATTAGCTAGATTCAATCCATATCTGGATGAAAACGGACTGCTAAGAGTCGGAGGACGCCTCCAAAATTCTGACATGGATGCAGAAAGGAAACATCCTATCCTTCTACCATCAACGCATCTGGTAGTGATGCTGCTTATCAAAAGGGTCCACGAGCGATCACTGCATGCCGGCACGGAACAGACCCTTACCGACTTACGCCAGCGATTCTGGGTCTTGAAAGGTAGAAGCTCAGTAAAAAGAATTGTTAGACAATGTCGAATTTGTAAAAGACAGTCTGCAAGACCATATGAACCGATAATGAATGAACTTCCAATAGACCGCGTGGCAGTTGCTGCACCCTTTGAACGCATTGGTATAGACTTTGCTGGACCAGTGTTTATCAAAATGAGGAACAATCATGTGAAGACATATATGTTTGTTTACATGTGTTACAACTTTCCGTTCTTTCTTATTATCGCTAGCGGAACCACTCATAACGAGAAAGATCAAGCTTTATTATACAACTAATACACAGACAGCACAGAACACACGCACACTCTACTCTAACAACTTTTTCGTAACTGAACTTCCTCGTCACTTCCGCGTACGTCTGGCTGTTGTCCGCCCAGCCAATCAGGTTTCTCTTGGCCTCCGAGTTCGCATGTAGGCGTCGCTTCGCTCCGCCATCTATAACACAATTTACCCGTAACGTTTTTTGTTATAAATGGTCAATAGCGTTATGCGTTATTTGTGTGCTTCTGGTTCATTGATACCCGTTACACATGTATGGTCACTCGTGCTATACACCTGGAGCTAGTGACATCCATGACGACGGAACAATTTTTAAATGCATTTCACCGATTCGCGGCGAGACGAGGATACCTGGTACTTGTACAGACAGATAATTTCAAAACCTTCAAACAAGTAGATCAAGAACTGCGAGCCCTGCTTAGTGAGAATCAGTTGTCTGAAATTAGAGACGCCTTGACTGTAAACCGAATAAAGTGGAAATATATCACCAAGAGAGCACCTTGGAATGGTGGTTACTGGGAAAGGATAGTGCCAACGGTAAAGGAATCTTTGAAGAAAGTGTTGGGGAACACACGGATGAAAGAAGACGAGTTGCGGACAGTGCTTTGTGAGAGAGAAGCACGTATCAACAGCAGACCCTTGACTTTCGTTGGGGACTATCCTAACGACCTGTATCCCCTGACACCCTAACGACCGAATTAAATAAAGTCCATTATTAACCTGAGCGTCGAGCTGCCGACAGCAGAAAAGTCGGTAACATTTATGGTCCTCTGAGCCGGATCGTTTGACAGCATCGTTTGACGTTTGACGTTTGAGTTAATGGTTGCAAAATGGTAATTTAAAGCGGACTGCAAAACCGGTAAATTGATTTCTCTGGTTCTCCGCACAGCTCTGTGCTTCGTATTTGAGAGTTGTTATTAATGGAGAGTGATGAAATTCAGTTTGTTTTTACTCAAAGGAACTAACAAAAATTGGTGTACAGAGGAAGGTGTTACACCCTCGAATCGCAATGACAAATGTTGGATATGTGCATCAGTAAAAAAATTATTTTATTATAGCACGTTGTTATTATAGTGTAGTTGTCGCATCCAGAACTGGTAAAATCCGTTGAAACGACTGCTACAAATAGCGAGGCGCGTAACGAGAGTAACTTTATGCAAATATGATAAGGAAAATCGCCGACGGCAGTTGCTGCAAGGAGTTGACCTTATTCAAAACCGGAAGTGATTTTATATATAAATGTCTGTTCGTTAAGAGTTGTTGTTGTTGAATAAATATTCACGTGGGAGCAGGCCAGGAACACAGTGTTTTGCAGCCGTTTGAAGAGATACGCACGACTTCCGACCAGGCCTGAGGATCTGCGGCTTACTGCTGAGCAGACGACCAGGAAATCGGTGCGCAATTTTTAATGATCATTTGCCGAGCAGTGATATACTAATTTTTGCCAACGAGGCTGGTGTGAGGCTGCTGGCTCAGAGTAACTGCTAGTGCGGGGATGGGACGTTTAAGATTGTCCCCTCCTGGTACCAGCAGTTGTTTACCCTCCATGTGTTCCCGAGGGGTAAACTGCTACCCGTCGTGTATTGTTTGACTGTTAGAAAAAATCCGCCCACGTATAGCCGGATATTTGAAGTGCTCCATTCAAAAGCGGAAGAACTTGTCGTTTAACTTGAACCGGCGAAATTTGTGTGCAATTTCGAAACATCCTTGATTCTGGCAATTCAAGGCAACTTTTTCTTCAGCAGGTCGGTCGGCTTGGCTTAAGAACTGATTATATGAATAATCAGGAGATAGAAAAAAGGTAAAATTGCAGATGGCATTAGCATTTTTGCCGGTGCACGTTGTACCCGCGGGTTTCGAAATCATAAATGTTGGAACGTCGGGTCAACTGGAAGCCTTGTTCCAATATTTCCAGCAAGAGTGGCTTCCGGCCACAACAATTCCGCTTTGGAACGTTCATAGTGTGTCTGTGAGGACCAACCATCTGGAGGGTTGGAACAGCCGCATGAACAAAAGAGCACGAAAGCACCACCTGAGGTTTCATCAGTTTTTGAAACTTATCCTTGATGAACTATCATTGATGGTAAGACTGAGACGGTGGTGCGGCAAATAGATGATGACTATACGCATGGAAGGGGCTCCGTAAGACGTAGCGCAGCTTACGGAGTCCAGCAGCGACGAGTAGCTGCGCTTACGTGTAGATTGCTATATAATGAAATTAGTGTTGTGCATTTTTTGATTGCAATATCGTATCATACTCCTGAACCACTACTATTATAGTACTTTTGCACTGCATATTACTGTTGTATATATTTCATCCATTATTGTTGTATATATTTTTTATTCCTTATGATTGTATAGTTTGTCTTTGTCATGTATTGTATATATTGTATTATAGTTCACGCTTGTTTGTTGTTGATCGTATTTATTGTTCGTTATTGTTGATTCTTATTTATTGTTGGTTATTGTTGATTTTTATTTATTGTTGGTTATTGTTGATTTTTATTGCTTGTTAGTTGTTGTTGATCCTTATTGATTGTTGCTGTAACATTACGCTGTATGCTATACATTTGCATTGTAGTATACTATGCATACAATGCATACATGTTGCGAAAAGCAGAAATGTTTCTGTGCAAAGCAGTCTGCTGATTTGCACAGATGTGAAGAAATAAAATTACAAAAGCAAGTTATTTTGTGAACAGTGAAATGTAAAACTGAAGAATCAATAATGATATTGACTAAGATAACCACTTATTTAAAGCCATATTCGAATATTGCAATATATTTTGTTAAATGCTCTTCTTAACAACATACACAAAGAATATGCAAATGTATAGAGGTTGAACATTAGTTTGAAGCATATTAACTTTGTTACTGTTATAATTTCTTTAACGCAATAAAGGATAGCTAACACCATATCTTAAAAAACTTTATCTTTAAAAAATAGTAAATACTTTTTATGTCCATATTTATGTCATCAGAATATTCAGTGATGGACAGCACCAAGCGAATAGCAGTAATAGCTGCTTCAAATTCACTGTGCAGAGTATTCTCTAAAAATCTTTGCTGATAGCAATCAAGGAATTTTACTTTAAACTTTTTTCCATTATTTTCCATTATTTTACCGTTTTATTAACTACAGAGAATTTTTTAGCCAAAATCTTATGCACTTAATGAAGTTCGACTGTATTTTATATGAAATGTATGAATGTCAAACACACCTTTTCATACGAACAGCAACCTCATCGACATGTATAAAAAACATATATGGATGTTTGTTTCGTAATGAAAGAAACTTCAGAAATATTAAAGTAACATTCTTAGATGGGAAATAAGAAAGATTTAAATAAAACACTCCCAGTAAAATCAAGAAATTAATCAGATGCTAACAATTTAGTATTTGTCACTCCTTGGTTAAGCTTGAAAGTTGCAACTGTGAACAATTTGTCAATTGTGCATCTTCTCTTTGTATTAAAATCACCTTTACCAACATATGTGATGTGACGAGAAACGCGAAGAATGTTTGACAAAGGCATATGCGTGAAATCATGCGTAAAATTAAGTGAAATTGGGAGCTAACGCGTAACGTTAGCATTAGTGCCATTTGTAACCCGAAAATTGGAAGTGTTGCAACAACATTCCAGATTTTTCAAACAGACTATTCACTATTCTAACATTACACCCGGAAGTTAACATCCAATCTTGATGTATTTCAACAGACAACAAATTTATTCACAAACAGTCAGAACAGATTTATACATCAGGAGGGAAATCTGTGCTAGACCGTTGTTGGCTGTTCGTTACTGTTCTTGTTGCTGTTGGTAGCTAGTGAAAAATGAAAATCACCATTTAACTTATTTTTTGTATTGTTTTTTCTGAATTATGACTATCGCATTTGACATAACGTCACTTTGGTACAATAAAATATAGAATAATGATAAAAATTATTTTCGGGAATGCTGATCATGAAAAAATATGAACTTCACCAGAAATAATATATTTAAATAAACAAAATTTCAAAGAATGAGGAAACTTCAAACAAACAATAATATTTTGGAATAATACATATTTCCATTTTTTATGTTACGTCACTATTATTAAAGTTTCGTAATCCTAAATGGAATATTTGAACCAATGAAATTAAAACATATTACAGCTAATCACAACTGAAAAGTTTGTATCAATGAGCGATTAGACAAGGAAAACCAATAGGACAAAGCCTTCAAGGCCCAATAAAATGAAAACTAATACGACAAAGATTGACGGTCCAATAAAATAGCGTGGGCAAAGACCAATAAGAGAAAAGTGGGACTGAGTATTACCAAACCGACGCCAAAAAAAGATATAAGTGTAAAAAAAGATATATATACGAGTGAGGAAGGAGGAGGGAAGAACCCACGGAACACGGATTCGAAGACCGCATGGACCGTTTTCTCTCGTCATTGTTACTCATTGTTTATTCTGAATAAATCGAAACTTAGTCAAACCGCTGTCGGTGATATTCTATAATTAACATATACAGTCCATTACAAAAGATCTTCAAGTTTGAACGAAAGGTTTTTTAACATTTTTTGGTCCTCTGAGCCGGAATCGAACCAGCGACCTATGTATCCAACCAGTTATACGACCAGCGATCGAACATCCTCCACAAACGACTCGACCAGAAATATGACCAGTCCAAGGAGCCGAACCAGAACATACGACGCCGAAGGATCAGCACTGAAATATTGGATAGATCAGATCGATTGCAAGGACTTTGCGCTGGACGGACGGACACAGAAGCCATCCGCAAAGCAACTAAAACATTGGGTCGTACAACACAACTCTTCTTCGAGTCGCGGCAACGATACCTAGATAGCTTGCCGGAGGTAGAAGGAGACCCAGCAATAATGGAATTCGACAAGCTAATCGATAAGCTCAAAACCACCCAACGTCAAGCCGACGAACTGCTGGCGACCGCTGAAACATCATCGTCGGCGGAAATTTCCCAACCACCAGCCACCAAAAACAACAATCCCAAAACTAACTCGACCAGACCGATCCCAAAATTACCAATATTCGACGGGGACATCCTCCAATTCAAGGCCTTTTGGGATCAGTTCAGTGCAGCAGTGCATCAGAGAGGAGATCTCGAAGATGTCACAAAATTCGTGCATCTTCGATCCTGCTTGGATGGTGCAGCCCTACCCGCAATTAGCGGCGTGACAACAGCAGCCGAAAACTATCCGGCTGTGGTGCAACTGCTACACGACCAATTCTACCGAGTATCGGACCTATTGGACGCGCACATCCTCAAGATCTTTACCAGAGGGTCGTCAAAGGAAAGGAAAGTCTGCTAGCTCTGCATGACAAGCTAAACGGCCACCTATTGGAACTCAAAGCGATTAGAAGAGATCTCGACACCGCGGATGGCACTACCGCAGATGGTGTCCCAATTGCCAAAGAACATCTAATCCCGGTGGAAGGATCAATGTGGCAAATCGGCTGAAGAACCAACCTCTCAGACCTTCCTAGACTTCATGGGAGAACAAGCCCGGTGCGCTGTGGATCTCGTACAGTCCACACAGGGAGAGAAAATATCCTCCCCCACGCATAAACATACGTTGAAAGAGAATCAGCGGAAGCGATCTCACCCCCCTCTTCAGACGATTGGAGCCTTTCATACATCTCTCCATCCAACCTGTCCGGTGTGCCATGGTGAGCACCGGGTAACGGTATGTCCACAGTTCCTGAACCAACAGTGGTCAGAGCGGAGAGCAACGGCAGCATGACTCAACATGTGCTTCATCTGCCTAACTAAAGGACACAGAGCAGATCGATGCAAATTTCTAGCATCGTGGCTGGAGAACCCACCATGTGCTCACTCCATCTGCCACAAAGAAACAAACAGAACTGCCAGAAGGACTCGACGATACAAACGTTCCGCCTGGAAAGAAGGTGCCTGAGTCCAGTGAGGAAACAACCACCCGTGTATTGCTCGCCAATACACGCGGTTTAGCTAGAATCTGGTTTCAAACAGTGAAGGCCATTGCTACTAGTGCAAATGTGAAGCGACTGGTCATCAACTGCTTGTTTGACAGCGGTGCTGAACAAACCCTAGTCACGGAAGATACGGTGAAGGCCTTAGGGCTGGTGGGAATGGCTGAGAGTGTAACCGTGAAGGGAATTGGCGGTATTCATTGCACCCCAACTTTGGCCAGAAGAGTCCGTTTCCGACTAAGCCCGGTGAAGGCGAACGATTACGATCTCGATGTGGAGCCCACTGAAGCTTTAACACACCCACAGTTCTGTGACGATATCCAGTCGGTCCCAGTCCGGTGCGACAATTGGAAGCATCTCCAACACTTGCGGATTCCAGGGGAGCAAGACGAGAAGCTTTCTGTCCACGTGTTAATTGGAGTCGATTCGCATGGCCAATTTCTCGGTGAGAAAACTTACGAGGTAATCCAACAGAGCCAGTCGCTATTGAAACAACCCTAGGATGGGTTGTCCATGATCCGGTGAATCCACCGTCAGCTCATCAATACCTGTTTCACTGTGATCAAAAGGAAGACAACATGGAATGCACACTAAAGAAGTTCTGGGAACTCGAATCCATCGGCATCCAGCAAGAGGAAGACAAAACGACCCAAGACGCCGTAAGCCGGCAATTTCTTGATACGTTAACACATGACGGGTCGCGTTATTCCGTGGGGTTGCTGTGGAAGCCCGGCGTAGTCCAACTTCCGGACAATTATGCTTTAGCTGAACACAGATTGCAATCTGTAGAACGGCGCTTGATAAAGGCTCCTACCAAGCAACGTGAATATTCTGCTGTAATCGAAGAGTATTTGCATAATGGATGGGCAGAAGAGGTGACCACCCAGAGTGGGCAACCTGGTAAGACATGGTACCTTCCCTATCATGCAGTGTACAAAATGGCTGACGGTCAGACAAAATGTCGAGTAGTATTCGACGGATCGGCTAAATGTGCCGGTGTTTCATTAAATGATGATCTTGAGACAAGGCCAAAGGAGGACAAGGACAAGGACATTCGAGATATTAGTGGACTGTATTTAGGTGTGTTATTGCACGGTGGAAAAGTCTAATGCGATAGACAGTCAGATTTGCGTAACGATTGGTGTTAATCAAAACATGATCAGAAGACGACACAGTTTATTCACAAACGATTAATGCTGAGTCAGAGATAATAAGACGAAGAATGACCCAATTGAACACACACAATCAAATCTACAATGAAGCCTATAGAGGCCACAGTACAGCATGTACCTGAATGTCTTGACATACAGTATACTTGATATTTGAATTTGTTATCATTCCAAATTAATTGATCCGGTTATGATACCTTAGCACGCTATCGCTCTCTTTCTCTCCTTTCCGCTCTTAACTTTGTCTCTGATCGTCGTCATCCAAGACAAAGATAATCAGCAAATAACAGCAGCTCACAACACCGCTAAAGCACACATAACTCATACTTCACCTCTGTACACTACTCTATTCAACCCTGACACGCAGGTTCGCTACCGTCGACGACAGTATTCGCATTCTCGACGTTTACCCATGTGATTATTCTTCTGTGTTTTGTTGATTCACGCTTGATAGTGTACTCATTTGCGAAATTGCGAGTAGGCAGTCTGGAGCACGTCTGAAGACAAGAGAAGTAAAATGCTCTATACTTGGGGATAAAGTTGCGTAACTATTGGCGCAATTTCGATCGCTGAGCCAGAAAGACTGACCTTAGGCTTTTAGCGGACACGGACTGAGCTAACAACAGTATTTGTCCAGACAACAAAGTGGAAGAAAGTTGAAGCTACCGTAAGTTGATATATACTTGAAGAACAAAGGAGGATTACGGTAGTGCGTTGTGTGCATCGAGCGTGTTGTTGTTGTTGGTTTGGAAAGTTTGCGCTGACGTATCGTCGACGGTCCTTGTTCGTAGTTGCTAATAAACACTACACTCTTTGCCAGTCTTTTGATTGTTACAATGTCATTGAGATAGCGCAAAGAGATCGAGATAGAAGATACTAAATTTCAATGGTGACTTTACACTGCGTTGTCATTTTCAGCTAATTTAGTGTGAGCATCAACACCAAGGATTGCCAGCTCAGCCAAGATAACAAACTTGTGCAGCTGCCTGAGTTGTGAGGCACTGGAAATAATCACTCGCCTTTGTAGAAGCAACGCTGATTATGAACTGGCAACAGAGAAACATCGAAAAGAGTTGGATCAAGCGGCTGAAGTCATTTTTCATCAGTTTAGAAAGATGCTGTGTCTACTACCTAAAAACTCAGGTCAATATGCTCATTACAAGTACCAGAAGAAAATCGTCGATGCGCTGACAGAGCTGACGAGAATCCTCAGTAATATTAGATTTAGCTTCTGAAATTATAACCTCGTTCAGCGCATACCATCTCCTGAAACCCTTTATGTGATTGAACAAGTGTGATGAAATGATTCAGGCGGACGAGACGGTAACTGTTGATTTGTCGAAAGACTTCAAACATGATAAAAGAACCTTAGTCTTCATTTCACTTGATAACAGCTATACTCATGAAACCGTCGAAAAGAAAAGCGGGTAGTTTACCCTGACAGAAGATTGTAAGCATGGCATGCATTCCAATGGCTGTGAAAGATCAAGGCGCAGTGAGTGACAAGACACATGGAAATGCACAATGCTCCGAGCTATCAGCGAAGTCGTTGACCCATCACAACTTCTTCAAACACAGGAAATATGTGAGAAACACAAACAAGCTGAAATGGACCCTAAGAACTCATGGCACATGACATGCCTAACACTGGCGTACTTTCTTCTGACACAGGAATCCACACTCAGTGTCTTCATCAGATTCATTACTTCAAGCACATGGGCCCTTATGTGCAGCAAGGGCATCCCGGTGAACCAGTGGCTGTATAATAAAAATAAGAGTTGAAGTGAATTCAGGCAGGTCAAATCATTGCCATATGCTGAACTGGGGATCTGAAGGATGCAGCAGCAAATCCTGCAGAAGAAACGATGAAAAAATTCTGAGAAGTAGAGCGGATCTAGATTGCCTCAGAAGAAGACTGATCTGGAAAAAACTGAGAAGCGTTGAAGAAGTTTTTTTGTGAACAGGCTTCTGATCACGTGAGATATGAAGTATGCGCACGTTCAGTGCCTGATCAGCCAGACCTCCATGACAACTACCTGTAGTCATAATGCCATCTCTCAGTGAATAAATGAAGCTTCACCCATTGTCAGAAGCACAGTTGAATGATTGTTAATGGAATTACATCTGGACATAAAAAAATGCATCTCCATGTACGTCTGTGAAAGCAGAATTGAGACCTCTGTCAGTTCCTGTGATAAAAGCTGACTGGAGGGATCTGAAAGGTTCAGCAGATGACAAAGAAAGGAACGCGGCAGGAAACTCTCAGCAGTTGTTACACAGGAATCTCACGCTGAAACGCGAAGAGACATACAGTGCTGTAAGGAGGCAATTCTGAATCACAGCATATTGTGCAGCGAACGCTAAAAGCAGTGTATGGTTTGTGATTCAGCAGGTTAAATCCTATATGTGTGGCACTGGATAGCGTGGCACTCAAGCAGTCATGTGGGCATGCAACGTTACTACTGAGCTGACACTTATTGATAAAGCAGTTCATTTATTTTTGTCATTTCTAACAGGTTTATGATCAGATTGGTCAAACTTTAGCGTTATTCTCACCAATGAAACTAATCATCCGCTGTCCAACGTTGATGAACTACGCTTTATATATAACGGAACTTTTCACGTATACGGTAGTGCAGCATTTCAAGTAGTGTCAATGCAATATATTGCATAGATCTTTTTTATTTTTCATTATTGTCGCTTTGTCAACATTGTTCACTTATTATTGTTGAGTGTTCATCATTGCTGTTGTTGTTGAATGAATGAAAATAAAAACCACTGCTTTTCTTCCAATATTTTGTGTTGTTTTTCCTGAGTTGTGAGAAATGGATTTGATATAAATTAATTGTGATGTGATGGCATGTAGAATAATAGGATAACTTTCTAAGGTAAATAGTAATAATTAAAGAGTATAAAATTCACAGCAAGTAATATTTTTATAAAAAACATTTCTAAGAATGATAAAACCTTATAAAACGTAATAAAATTAAATTTATCTCAGTGATTTGATATTAGTATAATCAGTGTGTTCAGTGAATTCTCTTCGATTTTAATTGTACATCATTGGTAGACGGTATGGTCGATATCGTCCCTTTGGGTTTGATGAGATTATCTAAGTGGTGAACAGAGAGAGGCTTAGGGGTGGAATGGGTGTCGATGAAAAGTGGGATCGAATATGAACTTCGAAATCCTATCTGAGAAATTTACTTCCTTGAGAACTATTTCCCAACAATAATTTATACTTTTCAGAACTATCAATGAACACCACAAGAAATTAATATTCAGGGGACAAAGTGCTGTTTGTTAAGGGAATTTTCGATTATATTCTAAATTTTCACAGCCTTTTTTTACCGGTCATTTAACGCTTGTTTCCGCAACATGGACAAAATATGACTTTGTTCTATGAGTTTGAAAAATGTGTTGCATAGGCCTTTGTCACATATTTTTCACATCTTTCACCACATCAGATGAATTGGTAAAGCTGATTTTAGTAGAAAGCTAAATGGTAAATTGTGCACAGCTACTTGGGTTGTACGTCCGCGTGATAACGTTTCACAGCAAGCGGGGTGTGCTTTATTTCTGTGCATTTCTGCTTAGCATATTGGCAAAAGCTGATGCAAATAAGAAGTGCAGCCAGTTCCCAAGAATATTTAAAATAAATCTCAACGCTGCTTTCACTTGAGCTTGAAAGTTTTGAAATGCCTATGTGCCTTACTATTTCAATAGGTTTTCAGTAACGGTGCCATGAAGGCTTTAAAGATGAAAGATCACATCGAAAGGGTTCACGCAGGTAGGAAAACGAAAGACACTGAGTTTATTAACCGTTTAGATGCCAATATTCCCTTTTTGGGAACATGATATTTGAGACCAATTATCTCCATCAGGAGAAGGTTAACACACCCAATTTGTTTTTTGTTATTAAGATACTGTTGAGTTTTATTTCATAGTTTCATTCTGCTAATCTACACCTACGATTTCCTGAGATAATGGACCCCAAAATATGCTAATTTTCGACTTTTTAAACCTGTCTCGCTCTCAGTTAGATTTTTATTTAAAAAATTGGCATCAGCTGCATTTAATTAACATGGAATGAAGAAGAAGAGGTTGTCTATCAAATAAATATTATTTTATTATTTTATAACCATGTGGCAGCTGAAGCGATGGAGGGAAAGTTTGATGTTCCCATTTGGGTTCATTGGTTCAAATTATTTTGTATTTGGGAACATTGGCATTTGGCAACAATAAAAATCACGTATTCCACACCAAATAGTCTTTCAATATAAGTACAGCTCTAGATAGATTTTTGGGTCATAGCGGACATTGACGATGAGATCTACACCTCTGTTCTAACAATTTCAATTAAATGAACCAATAAGTATCATTTTAATTTATTTTGATAACTTTTTTTACTTCGTAACACTATATAAAAGAACTGACGCAAAGATGAATAAAGGCTACGGGTAGAGTTCGAAATGCCAGAATACGCAACTGCCCCCTCATGCAGCCTGAAATAATAATGAAAAAATGCCGAGGATATTTCAAACATGCATGTGATAACGCTGCAGTAACTATTGCATCCACTTATCATACACATTTTCCGGTTAAAACTGTAAAAAGATATTCGAAAGCTGAGAAGAAACATGTCGATATAACAGAGCCAAACATCATACGGCAGTACAACAAATATATGGGTGGTGTGGATGTGATGGACAAAGTGTTATCTAGTTATCGACCGAAATTCAGATAAATAAATGGTGGTGGAATTTATTTTCACATGCATTGAATATGGCCGTAGTGGCAGCTTGGAAATTGCACATGGAGCTACATACAGCAACCAATGACCGGCTGTCACATTTACAGTTCCGCCGGGAAATCACCATCCATTTATTGCACGCGGAGCCATTCGTAAGAAGCCACCCAGGGCCACGGTCACAGTTACCAATAAGACTCCGGACTTCGTACGGGCACTACCTCCAATCATGTGCCCAAGGACGATGTGCAGTTTGCCAAAGAAACTGCAGAAATGAATGTGTTCAGTGCAGAAAAAGGCTACACCGAAATTGTTTTCCGTCTTATCACGGCTTAGCATAATTTTATCAACATGTTTCTACTGTAGAAATAAATTTATATTATCCACAATGTGACGTGAAGTATGGAACCTTTAATATTGAATTATTGGTAAAAATGTTGTACCCAAGTGCCAATGTTCCCATTTGGGAACATACCGAAAAAGTAGATTTTTTTAATCAGAATGAGGTGGCATTAACACATGTACCTTAGATCCTTCTTATTAAGCCATTTTTAAAATATTATAGCCCTTACGCAAGGGGAACCTAATTCGGCCAGTTAACGGTTAAGGTGCTGAAACATAAATCAGAAATCAACCCAATCTAAAAATTTTTTAAAGCGCCTCGTACTGTGTGATGTCGGGCCGTAAAGATTTATTCATTGATCCAACGAGGCACTCCATGTAGCTCTCTCTGAAATATGCTGGCAGTAGTTTTCGTGCCACACAATGCCTTCTTTATGTGGCTAAACTCCACACGTTTCGCTTTTCCTCATAATTTCATTGAGGCGGCCTTCCTTTCGTTGCCATAAACTTACTGATGGCTTGAACCACTCTTTCCGTCACCTGCTGCAGAAACATTTTTAGGTGAGCACTCTATTTCACGAAGACAGTGACTTTCTTCTTTAATTTCATTCCAATTCAGGCAAACACCGTACCTCCCTTTAAATAATCTGCGGCTAGACTAATCTGATGTCTTGTTTCGGGCGCCACTATGTTCTGAATTAGTTTCACCAAAATTCAGCGTCACATCCCACAGCAGCACATCACCCAATGCTCTTTGCTTCATGGCCTGGCCCTGCGGTTCTCACGTTCTCTCAGCAGTCCATTACGCTTCCATGGTGAGATTCCCCATCTGGTAAACGTCAGCGGGCACCTGACAGTTCGTTTCGAATCATCGGCAATACGCCGTAATTGTTTATAGCGCTGTATGTCTCTGCGTATCAGCGTAAGCCTGCAGCGTGACGACTGCCCAGAGCTCATCGCGGCGTTTCTCTCCATTTGTGTCATCCGTCGAACCTTGTTGACCCTTCATGTCAGCTTTCATTACAGGAAACAAATGACATCACCATCTTGTTTATGCAGGCGGACATGATATTCATTGTTCTAATGTTCGCTTGCGAGATTACTCACAATTAGCGGTAATGGATGAGAATCTTCTATCTGTGGGTCGATGTAAGGAAGGTCTGGCCGTCGGGGGAGTTGGGTCCAGAAATGGATAGAATATATTCCCTTGCTGAAAACCCTCAATGATCATATGAAGAACTTCTGAACGAAGATGACTTAGCCACGAACGTTCATGAATGGAACGCATTCCTCTACGCAGTAGTAGATACTCGAGCTACTTTCCACGTCTAGAAAGAGAAGATCATGAAATCATCTAAGACAGAGACAGCTGAACGGAAAGCAGCAAGCGAAGAAGAAAAGCGCCTTGCAATTTGAGAATTCCAAAGTGGCAGTTAACACCCTCTGATCGTTTCATAATGCATTTTGTGACCAATTCCAAGCCAGCGTCCATTCTCGAACTGATTTAAATGACATCGAGAAATTTATCGATCTACGGTCGAAATTGAAGGGACCAGCTTTGCATGTGTTCAGTGGATTCTACATATCTGGTAACAACAATCCTGAAGTAGTGAAGACATTACGAGAACTTTTCGATACCGCGGATTTGATTATTCAGCATCACATCATCCAATTTGCGGAAATAAAGAAGATGACTGAATCGTCTCTAACGGGATTACGAAAATTGTATGACAAGTTAATGCTGCACTTCAGAGCGTTGAGAGCGATGGGCAAAGATCCTGTCAACGGTCAACTGACAACAGACGAGATCTTCTTAGCGTTAATTCAAAGAGCTATGCCATCAGAATTGAATAAGAAATGGGGAAATTTTATAGAATCAAATACAAGCACACCAGCGAATTTGGAGAGTTTCTTAGAGTTCGTTCGCAAACAGATCGAGATAGAAAAGAAGGTAACTTTTACAAAAGGAACAAAATCTACCGGTGTGGAGAAGTGCCCAACAACCCTCCACGAAAACTGATATAAAGGAAGACCCGGTACGTATATGATAGCAGCGTTACATATCTGTACCCAAGAAAGTATTAGATGTCTACTGTGCCAGAAATTCCATGATATTTCTACCTGCACACAATTCTTGGCGTGATTATTAAATTATAAGAAAAAATTTTGAATACAATATAAACTTAACGCATAAACATTCAGTAAGGCAAAGGTTAATGTGACCAATGAAGTTGTGGGTTGTATTTTATTTGTACTGCATTGCATTGTATGTGTATTGTTTGCTTTTTATTTTTTTATCGTAATTTCATTCTCTTACTTTTCTCAATCTCTGAACAACAGAATTTTCATAAAACTGTCAAAAGATAAGAAATAAAATTTGACAAATAGAATGAAATAAAATTTGATAAATAGAATAAAATAATATTTGACAAATAAAATGCAGAGGAGTAACAACAAATGAAATTTAGAGGCGCGCGTCAGAGCAGCACCCAATGAAATTTTGCAGCGAAAATGTAGGCGGAGTCACAGGAGAAATCGGTAGTAGAGCCTTTAAACTGAATTCATTGAATTTATTGCGTGCGCAGTACTGAGCATTTTAAAGACCTTGTACAGAATTTTGCTTTCTGTTAATTTGTTTCTAAATTTGATGAAGTTAAATACAACTTCAAATTGAATATCAACGTCAATTACCAGCTTCGATCAGGCTTCATTCATCACACTTTGCATTTCCCTTCATTCCGTCTCTTATTGTCGAATCGACAGTCTACTCAGCGAATTTTTAATGGGTTTCACACTTTTGACAGATTCCCTCGACCTGTGCTTTATGACGCTGCTGCGACAGAGATCACCGTCTGACATTGAGATATCCTCAACATACTGTGGCAACAGACCGGCTGTCTTTTCAAGGGTCTCGTCTCTGCTGTACGTTGCTGTTCACACTGGCGTTGTTATTACGGTTGTTGTCACATTGGCGGTTATGTGTATGTAACCTCCGCATCGCATTTCGCCATGAGGTTCGTGCCGTCTGACGGCCGCACGAGACAGCTGTTTCAATTGCGGTGGTTTGGGCCACCTCCGACGCGACTGCCCATACGAAAGACGCCTAACCCAACGACCGCCGACGGGCACACAGAGCGGAAGACCTGGAAACCGCAGGGTGTAGTCTATTGCCGGACTGCAGACGGGCGACACGCCATGTGTAAACGTTAAGCTGAGTGGGACAAGGGTTATCTTACCGCTAGACACCGGGCCGGTGGTCCCCGTGATACCTGAGTCTCTTTGGCAGGTTGCCTCCGGCGGAGAGCCCTTGGAGAGGGAGTCGGGAAAGATACTGTTTGCGGATGGTCGGCGAATGTGCATCAGCGGAGTGGGAGTGATGCCGTTGCAACTGGGCCGTTGGAGGGGACGTGTGCCAGTAATGGTGGTGAGGAATCTGATGGTTCCGGGTTTCCTGGGAACGAACTTCTTCGACTCTTTCGTTCAGACAGTCGACTGGCAAACTCGAGAAATGACCATGAAGGACGGCTCGAAGGTGAGGATCGAGCACGACCAATCCCGGGCCGGGCAGCCCAGCATCGGCTGTGCAGTTGTGGCCAAGCCACAGAATGTGGGATCTGACGTGGGGGCCGGTGTCGATGGGTCGGAGGATTGGACACGTGCCCTGGTGGATGAAGCGGAGTGTTCCGCACGGAATAAGAGGGCCCTACACAGCATACTCCGGAAATGCGGGAAGGCCATCTCGCGCGGCGAGGCCGACCTTAGATGAACGAACCTTGTAAAGCACCGCATCGAGACCGGAGGGGCCCAGCCGGCGAAGCTGCCATCCCACCGCCTTCCCCAAGCCCAGCGGGAGGTGGTGGACAGGCTAATCACGGGGGTCATCGAACCAGTCTCAGGCCCCTGGAGTTCACCAGTAGTGCAGGTTCGAAGAAGGACGGTTCCCCGCGGTTCTGCGTTGATTATCGCAGACTGAACGCTGTGACGCGCGTCGATGCTCAACCCATCCCGCGAATAGACGATACGCTGGATGCGTTGGCAGGGGCTAAGTGGTACAGCACGCTCGATTTGGCGTCTGGCTACTGGCAAGTAGAAGTCGCTGAAAGAGACCGGGAGAAAACGACGCTTTCCACACTCCTGGGACTCTTCCAGTTCCGCGTGATGCCGTTCGGACTCTGCAAAGCCCTGGCGACGTTTCAGCGTTTGATGCAGAAAGCGCTGAGGGGGCTGACGTGGAAAACGTGCCTCGTCTATCTCGACGATATTATCGTCTTCGGGAAGACAGAGGAGGCGCACCTGGAACGCTTGGAAGGGGTGCTGCCCCGCCTGCAGTCCGTGGGACTGAAGATCAAGTCGAAGTGCCAACTGATGCGGCAACTGACGCTACCTGGGCCACATCGTGACGCAGCATGGGGTTGGTACCGAACCAGAGAAGACGGCGGCGGTCCAGGAGTGGCCCACGCCTCGGTGCTTGAGAGAAGTCCGGCAGTTCCTGGGACTGGCATCCTATTACAGGCGATTTGTCCGGAATTTCGCCGGCGTGGCAAATCCGTTGCACGCCCTGACAAAGAAATGTGAGAAGTGGCGCTGGGGTCCGAAGGAGGAAGAAGTGTTCGCTTGCCTGAAGGATGCGCTGGTGAGTCCCCTGATTCTGTGCCACCCAAACTTCGACCGCACTTTCCTAGTGGATGTGGATGCCAGCGAAGACGCCATGGAACGACCAGGGCCGGAACTTCGAGTCGGAGCTGGTGAAGGGGGTGTGCCAGCTCTATGGCGTGACGAAAACCCGGGCCACCGTTTACCACCCGAAGTCAGACGGCTTGGTAGAACGGATGAACCGCACGCTGCTGGACATGTTAGCGAAGGCATCCATCGACCATCCAGAAGATTGGGATGTCTACCTCGACCAGGTACTGCTGGCTTACCGGACCAGTGTTCACTGCACAACCGGAGCCACTCCCTGTCGCGTTCTGCTTGGCAGAGAGCTCCGGCTGCCAGTGGACCTGATGTACGGAGTGCCGACGGATGCACAAATGAGGTCCGCAGGGGAGTACGTGCAGCACCTACGTAGAGATTTGGAGCGGGTGTACGAAGTGGTCCGAAAGAAAGCCGGCCGGGAACAACGACGCCAAAAGGCTTGGAAAGACCGGAAAGCCTACGGACCTGTCTATGAGCCTGGTGATCAGGTGTGGATGCAACTCCCCACAAAGACCAAACTTGGGGCGTACTGGGACGGTCCGTACCAAGTCCAGAGGAAGCTGGATTGGAACACGTACCGGGTAGAGAAGGTGAGAGGTAGAAAGGAACGGCTGGTGGTACACTTCGACCGGCAAAAGCCCTACCACGTCACTAGTGAAAGAGAAGGAGCCCAGGGCAGACAGCGGGAAAGGAGAAAGACGCGGCGACCAGCCTGGCTCCAAGATTTCATACAGACGCAGGAAGTGAGCACGGGATGTGCTCTTCATGAGGGGAAGAGTAGTGCAGCGGACATGGACCGAGTTAATGAGATTTCTCCTGCAGAAAATGAAGAGGAAGAAAACTGATGCTACCGTATGAAGAATAAGACATGAAGATCGGAGGCGGAGTACGGTAGTGGTTGTTTACATGAGCGGTTGGCAAGTTGCCAGAAAGTGTGCGTGTGCGTGTTCGTTGATATATCGTCGTCGGCCCTTGTTTCTGATAGTCTAATAAAGTGTATACTCATTGTTTGTTGTTTTATTGTGGCAATGCCATCAGGAAAGCGCGAGAGAGAAAAGAAGGGAAATACGCCAGTCTATACCGGCCCGTCGCCAAATAGCGATGGACGCGCCAATAACCTGGTGGAAGAAGCGGACGAGCCTGCTCGATGCAGTGGCCCGTTACATTATATATAAAATAACTGTTTATGGAAAAGTAAATATAGCACATAAAACTACAAAAAAGTAAGAACGACGTGAACCATGACAGTGACAACCATATCACAAAGAGAGAAGATTAGCAAACTGGTTTCCAGAGGTACAAAAACCAACACTACTTACGTCACCACCGGCTACTACTGATTTTCAGGTATCAGCCGGTATACGGTAGCTCATATCCGATGTTCTCGTCATCTGAAATTAGGAATATACACAAATAAAATAATACAAGTTATTAGCCAATTTCTGATGAACCGCCGTAAATCCTATCTGCGAACAGCCAATTGTGGAATTTCAGCAGATGATTTCAGAACACTGAGTAAGTAGTACAGTTATTCGACTGAGTTTTGCTGAAAAGCGATTGTCTGTGAACGCAAAACGAACGCGATCGGTTAGCCACAATCAAGTTCTACGGTCTGAAATATACGCAGTTCACTTGCGAGAAAGTGACGGGAATTTTGTTACCAACAAAAATGTTCACTTAAGGAGCAGACTAAACAGTATTAAATGGTTCTCGGAAAGAAAGTGTAAAACGGAATTCAATCGGTTCGAATAATCTGTCGTCAGGTTCTTGTGATTGTCAAGTATCAGAGCGGAAATTCTGAGACTCAACGCGTTCAAAATCTTTCACAGCTCTAACTGTTAGATCGAGTAGTTCCAATCCACACTACTTCAACGTCTGTATTGAATATCAGCCTTTTCCTTTCAACTGATACCGATCTAATCAATCTTATCAGATTCTTGTGTTTCCCGTTTTCCCACGCAGTATCCACACTGTATACAGGAATCAAACAAGATCCGTCTTCACGTGGACTCTTTGGGTCAGGCATTAATCCGAGTAACAGCTTACTGCTTTCGCTTCGCGCGAAATTTCCAAAATCCAGTGAGCGAGAGAACAAACAATGTTAATCTTTCAGTAAAGGAATTATCCGACGCTGAAGTACGATGGCTCAGAGAGGTCCAAGTGAAGGAGTTCGGGATCAAGCCCGACTCGGCTGATCGGGTCAGGGAGTTTCAACCAGTTTTAGATCAAGATGGTTTGCTACGGGTGGGCGGACGTCTGAGGCGATCCACTCTGCCTCCAGAGTCCAAACATCCAATCATCCTCCCATACAATCACCCGGTGACAGAGCTGCCAATCAAAGACCACCACGTCAGGCAGATGCATGCCGGTGTCAACCAAACCCTGGTAGCCATCAGAACAAAATTTTGGATCATCAGCGCCAGAAATGCGGTGAAGAATATAATCCGCTCATGCCCGGTATGTCGCAGAGTCGATGCGCAACCCTACCGACTCCGAATGGGTGACTTACCGGCCGACCGAGTGACTGAAATACAACCATTCATCCATACCGGTGTGGACTTTGCAGGCCCACTGTTTATCCGCCCAGATGTACGTGGGCGCGATGGCAGAGTGAACAAAGCCTGTCTGCATATTAAATGCATAATAAATCCAGAGCGGTACATCAAGAGTTCCTTATGGAGCAGACAACGGATAGCTTCCTACAAGGTCTTCGGAGATTTATCTCCCGCAGAGTCCGACCCCGAGTGATACAATCCGATAATTTCCGGTAATTCAAACTGGCAGATACATTCATCCAGTGTCTGTTCAGAGACAATAACTGGGAAAAACTGCAGCGCAAGTTCAATGAGGAACGGATCCGGTGGAAATTCATCACACCCAGAGCCCCTTGGTGCGGCGGTTACTGGGAAAGACTCATCCGTTCTATCAAGAATGCGCTACGAAAGACAATTCGAGGAGCCCTCCTCAAATATGTCGAGCTCCACACTGTTTAGTGCGAAATCGAAGCACGCTTCAACGACCGGCCGCTGTTGTTCATGGGTGATAACATCGCCGGTGAAGCAGCATTAACCCTTTGATGGATTCTTGGGGTAGAGCCCACCCCAGGGGGTTTTCTTTTCGTCGCATTCTGTCAATTTTCAATTTTATAGTCTGAAGCTTTGTGACATCTCTTTTGAAACAATTAGACATATTTTGAAAAAAATTTCAATGTTCCAGGATTTTTTGTTCGGTTTACAGAACATTTTAGAACATCGTAAAGTTAAAAGGTACGTTGTTGGATGGTTGGGGTAGGCCCCACCCCACTTTAGAAAAACACGTCTAAAAAGCTGGGAGTATGTCCAATTTTTATGAAATATATTTTATTGAATAGTTCGAAGAATTCTGTACATGATGGTATCAAAGTATTTCCAATTTTAATAATTTTAAAGCCTTCTATTGGCAAAAAATGCGACAAAATTTTCGTTAAAAAATCGTCATTTTTCAGTTTTTTTCTTCGTGTGGACTTAGTTTTGTAAAATTCGTGAAACAAATTACAGACTTGAGTAGAGCACGTTATTCTGCACATTTTGATATTAAACTCAGTTCTATAGTCATTTTTTTTTGGTTCCGAAAAGACTTCGTTTATCTAAGCCCTTTCTATAGTTTTAACATAAACATAATGAAACGTGTTGAGCAGGAAATCGATATTTCACATTTTTTTTATTTCAGTTTCTATTATTTATTTATTTTTATGTATTTTGATTAAAATTTCATTATTTGAAATAAATTTTAAATCTCTTCTAGCTGAAAAATTCAACAAAATTGACGTAATAAAGCTGTTGATCTCCCTTTATTTGGAAGTGTTAAGATTAACTTCACAATGCTCACAATAGCTGCGCAGATGTTCATTGCAGTATGGAAGCAGAATGCAGCGGAAGATCTGTTAGCTAAAAAACGACGATTGTTGGAACATTACGGAGGAATAAAACAGAAGTGCCATCAGAATTAACAGAAGCCATGGGACGAGAAGTGGGTTCGTCATTATTTTGCTTCGATCGACAGCTCACTCTTGTGAGCTACATCGTGAAGCGAAAGAAATGCGTCTTGCTGTTGCCGACCATGCACCATGATGATGCTAGAAGATGGCGCAAAACACAACAAGAGCCCAGAGTGGGTGACATTGTGCTAGTGCACGAACCCGGAACTGCATGGATCAAATGGCCGATCGGAAGAATCATTGAGATCCACCCGAGTGAAGACGGTGTAGTCAGATCAGCGACGGTGAAAACCAGACAAGGAACAGTAACCCGATCCGCAAGATCACTCCACCTGGTGGAACCCTCCGGTGACGCATGAAACA
Organism: Trichinella murrelli; assembly: GCA_002221485.1. Classification (NCBI taxonomy): domain Eukaryota; kingdom Metazoa; phylum Nematoda; class Enoplea; order Trichinellida; family Trichinellidae; genus Trichinella; species Trichinella murrelli. The sequence goes on along the minus strand of LKDY01000200.1, from coordinate 33,523 downwards.
CGGTTTATCTTTTTGGGGTAGGAGGTGTTGAGAAATCTTTTCTCAATATCTGCTCATCACTATCTAAAAATCCCCGTGGCAACAAAGCATTGCTCCTGGTACGAAAACAACGATTGCGCAACGCATCCTTTGTTTTTCTTTATGTTAAACAATGGAATGGCAATTAAATCATCAAAAAGTCAGCGTCCTGTAATATATTTGTCACAACTTTGGTGGTCAGTTGCTGAAAAAGCGTCAAATTGAAATGAGGCTTACAGCGCACCTGTTCAGACTCCGGCTAAGCTGCACAGTCTAAGGGATGGCGTGCCCAAGCCATCTATAATTGCTTTTCATTTTTATCCAGGTCGCCGGATGCGGAGTGACGCCAAAAAAAAAAGATATAAATACGAGTGAGGAGGGAGGAGGGAAGAACACACGGAACACGCCGTCTCGAAGACCGCCTGAACCGTTTTCTCTCGCTATCTCATCATTGTTATTCACTGTTTATTCTGAATGAATCGAAATTTAGCCAAACCGCTGTCGTTGATATTCTATAATTAAAATAAACAGTCCATTACAAAAGATCTTCAAGTTTGAACGAAAGATTTTTTAACAACGACAATACTGAACTCATCAATACGTCGACTCGACGTCACTTTATGCCAAAACCTTAGCTCCCCTACTGTGGGTTATTGATGTTCAGGTTGTTGAATCATAATCACATTACAATTTAAAAAGAATTATAAAATTAAAAATCAGACTGCTTCTAAATTTAAGTAAACTTGTTTTCTGAAAGTTTATAGTTGTAAAATTAAGTTTGCCTTCATTTTCAGATTTTCCATAAGACCCAAACAAAAATGACAATAACACAAATACAAGCACAAACGTATAAACAGTTGGTCTAATTTTTCATTGTAAATTCATTTTTGTTGATGAACTAGTTGAAGTTTTTAACTTAATAACCGTATTTACTTATTTACCGTATTATAATTCTTGTTGGTATCTCCATGCTGAATGCACAAATTCTTGATAATCATCAGCGAAGACCGTGGTATAGTGAAGTCAAGCTACGCACAACTTTGAATTACTCAGTCAGTACGGATAATGAAAGGTACTCTCAGAATTATGCACCGACGGAACTCGTTGATCAGAGGGAAAAAAATTTAGGTAATTTACATTGCTGCAGCAAGTCCTTGCTTCGCTAAATTAAGGAATTTTGTTTCACCAATAATGCTTTTTGTTCTTCAACATGTAAATAAGAATGTAAAGGTAAATGGGTTGTGTAAATGAAAAATTAATTACTGAGACTTTTTCAAACACTAATTCAATGGGATCACAACAGTATCACCGTTATATCCATTATTTCTTACTTAAAAGCACATCAATAAGTAATAAATATCTTCTAGAATGCAAATTGATCGAATTTGTATTTTAATTTAAAATGAATGAATATAAAGTTTATATCCTTTATTTGATATTGTAAACAACAAATTGCTTGTCAATTTTCCTCCATCCTAGCTTCATTCAACTTTTTTCTCTTAAATTTCCTAAAATTCTAAACATGTTAAAAAGCAAGAAAAAGTGTACCAACTGACTTACTGATATCGATCGTTTCTTCTTGATACCACTTCAGATATCGGATCTCGTTTAGGGGCTGAAGATGCAATAGTCATTCTCACTTTCCTGTATTGAAAAAACGTTTTTAACTCTGTATATTTTGTAGATTTCAAATTTAAATCTTCACATTCACATTCACACATTAAACTTTATAAATAAAAACTACTATACCATAAATCAGTTCAAAAATCATCTGAAATTTTGAATTATTAACCTACAATAAAATTTTATTTTTTTAATTTAATAAAATAAATTTCTAATAAGTAAAAAACAATTATGTGACAACCAAAGGCGTAAAACAATTTATGGACTTTCAGTTATTTCTTTAAATATTGTTTAAACTGTCCACTGCTATTACTTTGAGGCTTTTGGAAGTTTCAAAATATAATCAGGCACTGGACACCCTGCAGCTTGAATAATGTTTCCAATACTGCGTAGTAGCAGTTTATCAGTTTCAGTAAAAAACGTCAAAGCTCGGCCTTGACGACCAGCTCTTCCCGTGCGTCCTAAAAAGTATAATCTTCGCGCAGGAATAACAGAACAAACAAATTTACCAATACGATGAATATAACTAATTGACGAAGTAGGAAAATCAAAATTGATAACCAAATTAACGCATTTGAAATCCAAACCACGACCAATCAATTCTGTACATATCAAAATCCATGTGTCACCACGTCGAAATTTTTTAATAGCGTTTTCACGCTAAAATTTGGCTATTATTTATTTACCAGTGATTTTGCATAAATCTTATACCTCTTTCTTTGGAAGATCAGAGTGGATGTAATCAATTTTCACTTCGTCAAATTTGAATTCATTATATAACTGCTCAGCTCGATCTTTGCTTTGTACAAATATCAAAACGGGTGGAGTAAAGCCTTCTATAAACATATTGCGCAACGCCAAAACTTTGCCATGTTCAGAGCCGACAAAAACTAACTCTTGTTTGACACTTTGTACGGCAGAATTTCTAATAAAAATGAAATTTATTTCATTTATACAATAAATTAATAACAACAAGCAAAAGGCACCTTGCACCAACGCAAACCATAACCATGTCATTCAGATTTATTTTGCACCACTGTTCCAATTCATAAGAAAAAGTTGCGCTGAATAACAGTCGTCGAATCTTGACAGTATCACACTGCTGATATATTTTTGACAGCTTAAAACTCGGACAATGAACAAACAAATGCAAATTAAAAAAAACATAAAATTAACCTGCTTTCGAAAACCACGGTCACCAGATTCAAACAATTTATCACATTCATCTATTATTAACCATTTGATAGTATTCAAATTGTACAATGGCTGTGACTGTTGTTGAGCATATATTAAACGATTTGGAGTGGTAACCATAATATCTGTAAAAACAGTCGAGTAATAAAAATTCACAATATAATCTGTTTTTCTTGAACAACATTTAAAAAAATTATAATATTCAACAAACCAAAATTTTCTTTATCAAAATTATTTTCATCTTCAAGCTGAGGTGCATTGCTCGTTAAATGAACTTTCACGTTCAATCCGTCAGTCAGTTTAAGCAACTCTAGATAAACCTTAAATAATGGTAATAGAATAATAAAAAATACAAAACAACTAAAGTAATACTGATAATAATTATACATGGGTTTGCATGCAAACAATGCAATTATAAGTACAAATATTGATTAATATAACTATTGTATTCAAAAAAAGTTTTTTAATTTACTTGTTTTGATAATTCATATGTAGGTTCAATGATCAAAATGCGTAAAATATTTTCACTTTCACATTCTGTCAGTAAAAAATTTACAGCCGGAATAAGAAATGCTAAAGTTTTTCCAGAACCAGTGGGTGCGCTGGCCATAACCTCACGACCCTGAAAATTAATAAATTATAATCAAACTCAATAAAGTTAGACAGAAACTTTTACAGCAAGTAGAATGGGAATCGCTTGCATTTGTATTGGAGTTGGAGCACAAAAATTCAATGCTTTAACATTTTGCACAAGTTTTGGAACCAGCAATGCATACAGTTCTTCAAAAGAACAACATGGTGGTGGTATGTCATCACCAAATACAAAAATTCTATGTTTTCTACGAACTTCTTGCACAGACTAAATAAAAGGAAAATGTTTCAAGTGTAAATATACCTGTTCTAATACTAATATACCTGTTCTTTCGAACTGCTTTTTGGAAAAACAGTGTCCACAGTTTCAGACAAAATTTTGTTTTCATTATTCGGCAATAAACTTGATGTGCGCTTTGCAGATTTTTCAAAAATCTTCACCCCATCAGTTTCCAAAAGATTCGAGATTTTTTCTTCTGAATCATTATTTGAATTTTTATCTTGTTTGCTAGCATTTTTGACAGAAGAATCAGCAACAGAGCACTTTGTAAGCTATACAATGTAAACTGTTAAAATTTTGCACAGCTGAAAGCGTTAACAACGATTAACATACTCAAAAAAACATATTAAGATTAAATTTAATTAAACTTTATCAAAAAATGCCAAAAAATAAAATAAAATAAAAAATATGAATGAAATTGTACATAAAATTTTGACCATTATATTTGCTGCTTACGCGAAGTTTTTCAGCATCAGCTCGAAAACGCTTCCGATCGAATTTTGCTCCGAATCCAAGACAAGAAAATGCACTTCTTTGCATAATAATAAAACGACAAAAAAAATTTCCGTGCACCTATGTAAAGGATATCATTAAAGATCTTTAAAAGTGGCAGTTACCTGGATTACTGTAGATTTTAATATAAATAAGGTTGTATATATAGTAATTATTATGCCGCGTTCAGTTATTCTTTATAACAATTGTCCGGATTGGCCCCAAAATTAATAATGATGGATTTTGAGCGTTCTGTTGTACTCTTAGTACAGAAGCAGTTTCCAAGCGCCGCATTTGAAGTTACTACGCTACTCGGTATGAAAATCACAAATCACAACTCCTCTAGCTGGTTGCGAAGATTTTGTGAGCCAGGTAGCTCGATCGCTGGAGTATATGGTCGTGAAAGTAGGCGGAGTCAGCGGGGAAATCGGGTCTACCCCGTTTCCAAGCTTCTGTAATTGTGGTCCAGGTGCTGCCGAAAACCAACCTCCCGTTCGTAGCACCTCCTTTCCGTTCACTCCAATGTTTTTATCTTTTGTATCTTAGCAATGGTAACAGTTATTCAGCCCCCAGTTAGGTTAAGTCGTTATTACTACTGCTGTGGTGTGGAACCTCATAAGCGGAAACAACTTTGCATAAACTTGGAGGTCACAGCATACATACACACTAGGGTCTAAAAATAGGATTTATCTTTTTGGCGGTTTTGAAATCGACTGCATAATTATTTTTAAAATATTTAATTGATCGACTTTACTACTGGCACAATTAGCCAAAGGTCATGGTCAACTAGCATGCATGCGCATAGGCCAATTAGGGTATCACCATAAGCTTAGCCATAATTACGTAAATATTTTTTTGGTGTTACAAGTGATATGACGCCACAATGCCAAGTTATGAACAAATCTGATGGAAAAATTATAAATATTGATTATAATTGCGGTAGGCGTTCTCGCTGAACTGTTTATTATTTAAACATTTGGATTTAATTCTGAAAATTAAACAACGTTAAAATAAATGTGCAATGACGACCGCTTGTCTTACATTAAACAAACTGGTCTTTTACGAGGTGATCATGTAATCCAAATTCACAATCATGACTATCACAACGCTTTTATCAGCAACAATTTGCAGTTATGTTGGTATAACTTTAAAATAAAATTCTTCGAAATTGCGAAAAAAAATTACGTTTTCAGTATCAATTATCTGCCGTGAATAAATGCATCAACATTCCACTTACTTCAAAGAGAATTGAAGACATTTATGTATTTAAAATCCTTTTCATTTTATTTAAAGAAATGTAAAATTAATTTCAATTCATATTAAATATATTACAGCAAATCAATCATACAGCTGAAGAACCATTCAAACATTGTTTAAAAAATTTGTTATAAAACTGTAAAAAGTGTTGAAGCAAGAGGTTGTCGTATATCATTTTCATTAAACACCAAATTTTATCAAAAAATACAAATATCAGTAATTCTAATTTAGACGTAAATATTGTAAAGCATTTAGTTCTAAAATATTCTCGTCGTGAAACATTTCGATTGCTTTAAATTTGCGTAGAAAACATCATGCTTGAATCATTTCATGAACCAACTCTATAACGACATTCACTTTTGCACAGGATGGTAATTCAGCAGTTTCTCTATAAGATCAACATGACAAAGAACCATTCTTCGACAACAATATCGCCTCAACCCAATGGCATCCAAAGCATCACTAAAAATATAACTCATCAGTTTTCACTATAGACGTATAATATAAAGAGTCTGTTTAAAATATAAATTTTATTCGCACCCTTCTGAATATTCAGCTTGCAATAAGCCTAAATATGACTCCCATTTGTTACCAATCACTTTTCCACAAGTAAAGCAACGCACTGGAATTATCATTTTTCTTACTGAAGATGACAGTATGCTACAGTAATGCCTTATTACATTCAGGTAATTTGTTGGGGCAACAGTAGGAAAAATGGAACTTGCTTATTAACCATAACTCTTTAGAATTTTTCCAGTGCTGCTATACAAATAGATCATAAATATATTTATAATTTAAATTAAGGATTTATTATTAAGCGCATTTTACTTTAATCAAAATGTAAATCTTAAAACTTAAATGGTAGAACGGTAGTTAGCTATGTCGCTTTCATGCTTCTCATAAGTTATTTGCATTATTATATGAGTACGCATTCAAATTTGAGTATTTTTTAATATGATAACAAAGTAATATGCAAATTATATGGCAATGTACTTTGTTCCGAACGGAACAACACCGACTAAGTCGGTGTGACCTGGCCAGGGGCTGGTGGCTGAAAGTCGCGGGTAGGACGAGGACAATACCCGCACCCCGTCGGCCCGATCGTTATCTCGGCATATGGCAGCCCCGGTTGGGGTCAGAGAGACCCCGTACGCTGACGTTGACGGATGGCAATGGCTGTTTACGCCATTGTGCCGGTTGTCAACAAAGTACTTTGAAGAAGCCGCCTGACGGACGAGCACGCCAAATGGCCATTGCGAGATCAAAGAAGGCCGAAGGCGTGGCAGCTTACTGACGTCAATGGTGATTTGGATCGCCGACGAAAATAGCCAGATTATCCGCTTTGATCGAGCCGCTCATCGGCGGCTGAGCTCTATATATATATCTGGCTACAAACGCATGTCGTCAATTAACATCGGTGAAGCGGTCAAAGTTAGTCGAACTCACTGTCGTGGAGTAACTATCTATTTCTTGTACCGTTAGTGTGTACTGTTATATATTGACTCTCCGTTCGTTGCTGTGGACGGAGTGCTTTCCTCTGATTATTCGCGACCGAATAAAACGAACGTATATTCGCTGTGTTTTTGATCCGCTTGCATTTGATCGTACGCGATCTCCTTCTTGACCACCCAGTACTCGGTTGGCCAAGAAAACCTGCGTTATACAGTCCACTCTCTTTTTTGCCCGACGAGCGAACGTCTGGCAAAATTGTACCTGAGCATCCCGAGCGTACAGAACCCTTACGGTTCGTACATTTGGTCCTCTGAGCCGGATTCAATCGAAATCAGCGATCTATAGATAGTGGAGACCATGGCGTCCGCTGCGAAGTCACGGAGCAAGAGACTCGTGGCCCTCAAAGACCGGCTGAACCGACTGTTGGCTGAGCTGGATGGGTTGTGCATCCGCTCCGCCGATGTCTTGGAGGTGGAGGAACAGATCTCCTTGCTGGAGGAGTCGTTCCGGGCCGCAGATGCGCTCCAAACCGAAGTGGAGCTGGATTTGGATGGTGAAGAGCGGCAAGCCGCAATCGATGACTGGGCGTTATGTCGCCAGAACTACCGAGAGGGGAAGGTTCGAGCCCGCGCAAGGGTGATTGAGGCGCGTGGAGAAGGCCCTATCGGTAGCAGCAGTGTTAGTGCTGGCATGCCGGCGGTCCGGTCCAGCAACGGGAGGTTGCCGGAGATAACCCTCCCGAAGTTTACGGGGAAAGTGTTGGAATTCCCCTCATTTTGGGCCCAGTTCGAGGCCAACGTACACAAAAGGAGAGACCTGGACAACGCCACTAAATTCACCTATTTGTTGTCCAACACCGAGGGACGGCGCGGAACGCCATCGAGGGAATCCCCCTCACCCCAGAGAACTACTCCCAGGCGGTCGACATCTTGAAGAAGCGCTTTGGTCGGCCGAGACAGGTGATCCGCGAGCATCTGGCGGCCCTATGGAGGGAGCCCGCGTGCCGCGAGATGACGGCGCAGGGCATTCAGGCATTAGTGGATGACGTCACGAAGCACCTGCGTTGTCTCACCGCTCTAGATAGAGATCCGTTCGCCGGTCGTCTGCCCGTAAGCGAAGCCCTGATGCCGATGTTGCGGGACAAGTTCCCCCCCGCACTAATAAGGGCCTGGGACACCAACATCGGGCCGGAGGCAACCGACGAAGAAGACAACTTGCAAAAGTTCCTGGAGTTCGCGCAATGGCAGGCGGGGCTACTCTCTACGTCAATGGGAGAAGAGACCAAACCATCCGCATCAAGGCCGGAACAACGGACGCCGTCGTCAAAACCCTTGAGTCCTGAACGGAGGTCTGTGGATCGCATCAGATCAACCGCGGCCGCGTTGGCAGTGGTCGTCGCCAATGGCTGCCCGTTCTGCAGCGGGGGACATAAGGCCGAAGAATGTGAGAAGTTCCAGCAGGCGGATCTGTCCCGAAGGAGAGACATGGCGCGAACCAAGGAAGTCTGCTTCCGATGTTTGGAGACCGGTCATATGGCGAAAGGATGCCGCGAAGGTCGACCCTGTGGAGTGGACGGATGCCGCCAGCTGCACCATAAATTACTCCACCCGTCACCGATGACGGAGTCGGCTCGATCTTCGGGGTCTGACAGCATCCACCCGAGTCTTTGGGCCGTGCGAAGCACCTCTGGGAAAGGACTCCCGACAGCTCGTGCTTGCGCTTATGGGCCAAACGGAAAACATGTGGTGGTGAATTGCCTGCTGGACACGGGGACCGCAGTCTCCTTCATCCGGAAGGATGTGGCAAAAATCCTCGGGCTCACAGGGCCCATGAGCGGTGTCGCTTCACGACCCTGGGAGGTCGCGTGGGGCCAGAGCGCCGATGGCGCCGAGTGGAATTTCGGCTTGGAGCGGCTGAGGGCTCCGGCCGTCGAGGTGCCTGCACGCGGATGCAGGCGCTAGTAATACCTCGGGTTTGTGGAGAGGTCCCAACGGCGCCGACGGAGTCCTCGGATGGGACACCGGCCAGAACCGTGGCGGAGGTGGAGCCGAGGCAGAGAGAGCAGAGAGCGCCGCTGGTGGTCGATGTGTTGGTCGGTATCGACTACTATTACGAGCTCGTGACAGGTCGCATCCGAAGAGCGATCGGTGGGTCAGTGGCCGTGGAGACCCGCCTTGGGTGGATTACGTGCGGGAGAACCGCCCGAAGACGATCCCTCAAGGCCAAAGTCCTGTCGAAAGGCGAAGATTCAGACGACAGCCCTCGGCGGACGTTCGGGGAGGTTGGGTCGTCAGGAATAGCGCCGGCCGGAAACCCCGCCGCGGATGGAACCGTGGCGTCCAAGAGGTTGGAGCTCGAAGGATCGTATGGAAATCTCCGTGTTGGGAAGGTCGGAGGCTGCGTGGATCGGGAGCGTCGACTATGGAGAGTTGACGTCCGGCGGGGAGCCGTTGGCAGTTCGGGCCAGCCGGTGGCAAGTCGCCGCATGGGGGCGTTTGCCATCCAGCGGATCCGCGAGAAGATCCGACAGGGGGAGATGGACATATCAGACAAGTCGCATGAGGCGGCTGTCACCAAGATGAAGCGGCGGCAATGGCTGCCCATAGGAGTCGACGTGCGGATAGAGATCGACTACTACTTTGGCTTCGTCACCGGTCGTATGCAGAGAAGGGCGACCGGCGGTCCAATAGCGTTGGAGGCGCTATTCGGCTGGGTAGCTCGTGGAAGAGTAAGCCCCAGGTGGACTGCGGAAGTGGGAACCTTCCTGGCGAATTCTGGGAAATCCGCCGATGTGTCGTGGCGGAAAACCGGGAGGATCGAGGCAGTGAAGATCGTTCCGGAAGAAGACGTTTCAGAAGGGAACAAGGAGGCTCTGGAGAAGCGCGAGGAGACCTCGACGTCGGGTGTAGAGAAGAGTCAGGTCAGCCTCCCGCGTTGCTCAGGTCAACGAGGCCTCCCTAACGTTGTCAAACGGACCAGTCGACAGCTCGCTGGGGAGCGAGGCTTGAAGATGTGGGTAACAGGGAACCCCTGGCGGCAGGGTCCTGGATGGCCAGCTGAGCCACTACAAGCTCGGCGGCGTAGTCCTGAGGGCTCAGGACGGACCACACGGTTGTCGCAAGTGGGGGAGAGCCCACCAGGACAGTCAGAATTGGCGTTGACGATGGACGACGCCGACGCCGCTGACCCCAGGCATTCAACGATCAAAGGGAATGCAGCGGGGGTGTGGCAAACCAGTGTGCACCGTCAGCGCTCCGTCAGCAGGCACCAGTCGGCAAAGGGCAAACACGGGGACGCTGAGCGGGCCGAAGGGGGACTGCACTGGACCGTAGTAACTCGGAAACCGCTGGTAAAAGATGTGAATACAGACACGCCGGTGTCCACGGGTCACCCGGCAGTGCCTCCAGGGAGGCACGTGTGGACAGAGACCCGAATCTGCTACAGGCACTGGGGAACACTGCCCACAGAGGTACGTCGATCGTTAAAAGCGATCGAGCAACGCGGTCGGATACTAACGGAGTGTAGGAGGCTCAAGGCTCGATGTGGCGGGCAGCCGAAGCGCAGAAGGCGCAGGTGGCCGGCTTGCCGTCCCGCAACGAGCGGCCTCTGTACACAAAGACACCCACGTCGGGAGCAAGATTGGTGCTGCCTTCAGCGACTGATGGCTACATGGTGGGATCATAGGAGAACAAAGTGTCGCCACGGCACGCTACCGCCTTGTTGGAAGCGGAGAAGCAAGGAAGTCAGGCCATCGACGAACGCCCAGACGTGGAATCGTAAGGAGAACCGCAGGCGGGTGCATCGCAAGCCCGGAGCAGTGGCGGAATTGTCCACCGGTCGCGAGGAAACTCACGGGATGCGCAGATGCCCTCCCGGAAAACCGGGCAAGGTAAGTGATGGGAGAGTGACTCTCCCATCCGGGGGGAGTATGTTCCGAACGGAACAACACCGACTAAGTCGGTGTGACCTGGCCAGGGGCTGGTGGCTGAAAGTCGCGGGTAGGACGAGGACAATACCCGCACCCCGTCGGCCCGATCGTTATCTCGGCATATGGCAGCCCCGGTTGGGGTCAGAGAGACCCCGTACGCTGACGTTGACGGATGGCAATGGCTGTTTACGCCATTGTGCCGGTTGTCAACAAAGTACTTTGAAGAAGCCGCCTGACGGACGAGCACGCCAAATGGCCATTGCGAGATCAAAGAAGGCCGAAGGCGTGGCAGCTTACTGACGTCAATGGTGATTTGGATCGCCGACGAAAATAGCCAGATTATCCGCTTTGATCGAGCCGCTCATCGGCGGCTGAGCTCTATATATATATCTGGCTACAAACGCATGTCGTCAATTAACATCGGTGAAGCGGTCAAAGTTAGTCGAACTCACTGTCGTGGAGTAACTATCTATTTCTTGTACCGTTAGTGTGTACTGTTATATATTGACTCTCCGTTCGTTGCTGTGGACGGAGTGCTTTCCTCTGATTATTCGCGACCGAATAAAACGAACGTATATTCGCTGTGTTTTTGATCCGCTTGCATTTGATCGTACGCGATCTCCTTCTTGACCACCCAGTACTCGGTTGGCCAAGAAAACCTGCGTTATACAGTCCACTCTCTTTTTTGCCCGACGAGCGAACGTCTGGCAAAATTGTACCTGAGCATCCCGAGCGTACAGAACCCTTACGGTTCGTACATACTTTAATGTAGTTATTTAATTGTAAATTATTAATAGCTATAATAAAGTCATGCGTTTTATTAATTTAATATAACAATGCCATGGATAAATTATTTCTAAAACTACTTATTAAAATACAGTTCCAAATGTTGAATACTTTTTTGTACAATCATTTTTGAACGTTTATTTTTAGCAATGGAATGGCATGAACCTTCACTGTCTTCCTATGTAGTTGCACTTTTTGCTTTGAAAACTCTATGCATTTATGCATATTATTCGACAGATTTTGAGGTATGTGACATTGGTAAAATTTACTTTGTAGATAATGAAATAATTTATTACCGTTTCATGAATTCTTATTTTTAAAGTAAGTAAAAAATGTAATTACAATTGAACATGATTTATAATCTGCAATGCAGTGTCTGAATTTATAATATGTGTTTTGTTTTGCATAAATATAAATAGTTTCATAAGTTAAAATTTTTTTTTCGTTTCAATAGAAAGTGGGCGCAGTTTCAATTACTGAAATCACTTATTACTGATAATAGCAGATTTGAAAATAAAAATAATCCGAGGCGAATACAATTGTAGGTACACAGAAATTGGTTAGCCGTGACTTACAGTTTGCCTTTTAAACACTGGTATTATGAAAATACATCTCAGTGGACGCTTGACTATCCTCCTGGTTTTGCATGGTTTGAATATTTGTTGTCACAGTTTGCCAGGCAAATAGATCCTAAAATGGTTGAAATCTCTGCCGAGCCATATACGTCTTTGGCAACAGTGCTTTTCCAAAGATTTACAGTAATCATAACAGATTTTGCTTATGTATTGGCTTGTTTTATTTGGTATAAAGTGTACAACAATAGGCTACTATCAAAGTCATTATTTCTTTTGCTCGTGTTAAATGTAGGTTTGTTTTATGTAGATTCAATTCACTTTCAATACAATGGTTTCTTGTTTGGCATTCTTCTACTTTCTTTTGTTTCTATTTATAAAAATTATATGGTTTTGGGTTTTGCATTATATATTATTTTGCTTCATATGAAGCATTTATTTTTGTACTTGGCGCCTGCATATGCTGCTTATTTTTTAGTATCTTTCATTTATCCATTTGATGATGTTAACTCCTCCATAAAAGTTGCATTTAATCGTACTTTAAAGTTATTCGCAGTTGTTTTGGGAATTTCAAGCGTTAGTTTAGGCCCTTTTGTTTATGCGGGACAAATGAAACAACTTATAACTCGTCTTTTTCCTTTCGGTCGTGGACTAACCCATGCGTATTGGGCGCCGAACTTTTGGGCGCTCTACAATTTTTGTGATTTTACAATGTACAATTTATTAAGGAGGCTGAATTTTTTACCATTTGATAAGAAAATTAGTTATACTTCAGGCTTGGTACAAGAAGTAATTCACGTAATGCTACCCCAGATTTCACCGCTTATTTCATTTTTGGCTGTAATACTAAATATGCTTCCATTTTGTATTTCTTTGCTTTACCGGCGTAATTTTAATATGTTCTTAAAACTGATAGTTGGTTGTGCGTTTTCTAGTTTTCTTTTTGGTTGGCATGTGCATGAAAAAGCAGTTTTAACTGTTATAATTCCTTTAACAATGCTGGCTGTAAGAGATGGGCGTTATGCCAAGATATTTTTTCTGTTCTCTGTTTTTGGACACTATTCATTGTTTCCATTGTTATTTCGTCCATTTGAAACTGTGCTAAAGTATTCTACTTTTCTGTTATATACAATTTTCACATATTTAACGATGATACATGTGCACAGTACTCATGAAACTTCATCACGTTTGCCATTTATGTCACTGTTTGAAACTGCCTATCTGATGGGTATATTTATCGTAGAGTGTTTTCTCTATGTAGCACCAATTTTTCAAACGTTGAATAATTTGTCATTTCTTCCTCTTATGGTTCAGTCTGTTTATTGCGCTTTTGGAATTTGCTATTGTTGGTTCTTATTATTGTATAATACAGTTACCTGTGAATGGTGTAATAAACATTGAAGAACGTTTTATACCTTATAAGTCAGAATTTGAATATGTTCCATGTTTACACCTTCAGATGTGTTTGCATGATTACTACCTATATTTCTTGTATATGCAACAATGTCTATTGTCAGCGTGGCCTCTTATATATATATATATATAAATATATATATATATATAACTTTTTGGTATCCTCATCAAAGATAATCATCAATGAAAACTTATATTTCACAGGGCTACCGTAATAAAATAATAATGAAGTTAAGCAAAGTACTGTGTTATTAACAAACTGTCTTATTGTGATTAAAGAATTAATAGTTAGAATTTAGTAATTTAATTTATCATTATTCTGATGTTTGTTTTTTTGTAATGGCGTAATAGCATAACTGTTGTCAATATGTTTTATTTTTGTACTTTTAAAAAATAGAATGTTAACTTTTAGCAACTATTCTTAATTGTCAGTTGAGAATGTTTATTTGTCGATTAGCAAATATTTACCGTCCTAGTTACATGGAAAAAGCATAACAATAGGATGGCAGATGTCAAAGGGACATTCAATCCTACTGTTATAATAGGCAATTTAGACTAGACAAACAATAGCTACAGCATGTGTTAAATGTCTTCAATTCCTGCAATTGAAGTTAAACATAGTTGGCAGTAAAACTACGTCATATTTACCAGAATTTCCTATATAAATAAGCTCGGGAAGAAGAAGAAATCTCAATCTTGAAGAGTAGGTCTAAAAGACTCAAGTACAGTAAAGCAGTACTGCTCGAAGAAATCTGCGCAAAGACCGCCTTCCTTTGTATATTTGTGACGCAGTGAATAAATTCTTTCTATATACTTGTTGCGTAACCATTACCACAATTGTTAGATTGTGTGCGAAGTTGGCGTTGACCTGTTAGCTACAATCGGAATCAAAGAACCAGTGAAAAACGCGATTCGTTGCAGGGACGAATAAGGTGCGAAGAACTACAGTCAGTATTGGAGCCTGACTGTCAGTAACAAAATTAGTATTGTTCACTGCCTTTATTACATTCGAAAAAGACATTGAGATCTATTCGACCCAATAATTATTTTTAAATTATGAGCAACTATTAGTCGAAAACCAACAAAACATATAATTTATTAACTGCACAAAAATACATTTGTGACATATATTATTTGATGGAGCTTGAAAATCTTATTTTGTAGTTGGTTGCACTGAGAGATTTACATCCGTTTTTGGGGAGGGTTACCGATTGTATGTCGTTACAGGTCCTAGGGATTGTGAGTGTTTCAATTAGTTTTTTCTTCTTTTTAGCAACGGTTACTCTTTATTCAGCTGATGGACCCTAGCTGGAGACGGTCGGGTGGCAACTGATGCCGCTGATCACTTTCGCTGTGACGTTTCCTCCTGATTCATTGACGCTTAGTGCGTTCGCAATATTCTCTTTCATGATGGTTCTTTTCACCGCACTGTCGAACAGACAATTGACCACCATGTGTCTTCCGTGTGTGATTTGCGTAACAGCCTTCACTGTCTGAAATCGTATTTGTACTGGGGTGCGCGTGTTGGACAACTGGACTTCTGCTGTTGTTTCTTTGCGTCGGTGTCTTCTGGATAGTCTGTGCACTCGGCCTACATTGTGAGGAATGTGGTAAAGATTTCAGACGATGGTTGTTTTTTGGAGAACTTGGGAGGGGGGGGGGTGAGCTTCCCAATCTTTAAGGAGCTGTGCTAGGAGTATCGGTAGCATAATTCGAAAGCCGGACACAGAATTGTCAGTGTCTCCTCAAATGGGCTTGAGTTTCAGGAAGTGTTTGTTGAGTCCATCGTGTAGACGAAACAGCTCTCCCTGTCCACTAGTCACATTGCATTGCATTTTCAGCATCTTCGTGATGTGAGAATCCAGCACGTCAGATATTCTGTAGAACCGCTCGTGGATAGTTGTAATAAATGATTCAGATACTGCACCTAATGATCCTCAAGTGATCATCGTACTGTAACTGGCCCTCTCCTCCCTAGTAGTAGTTGTCACTCTCTCTCGGTTGTTGTTCCGCTTGTCATAGTCTACAATAAACTAAATCATCCACATTACAGTCTGGTAGCAGAGCGTTCTTCATGGCTGATGCCACTTCAGACAAATCCCAGATGGACAACGTACAAGCGACTGTGGTAGGCCGTAGCTTGCCTAGTTCATTCGAAGATAGCGATTTCAAGCGTTGGTTACTTCATTTTGAAGTTTGTGCCAAAGCCAACGGCTGGTCAGATACTATAAAAACGAAGAAGCTGCCAACTTTCCTGAAAGGTGATGCTCTTATTATTTTCCTTGAGTACCCCACCGCGGTGAATAGTAACTACAAACTGTTGGTTGGTACTCTGAAGCCTAAACTTAATCTAAAAACATCCCAGGTCGCGGCTTTTGACGAATTTCAAAGGGTTACCTTGATGACTGGCGAAAGTATGCGATCTTTCGCTCACCGTTTGCAACTACTGCTGGACCGCGCTTGTGTCACTGAGGATACGATGACTAATACAACGCTTCTACTTCTCCGTTTCATTTCCGGTTTGCCCAAGAATTATAGCCGACAACTGATGACTAGAGCAGAGAAAACATCACTCGACGAAGCCGTGGACAGGGCTCAACTGTTGGCGTCTGTTGACGGCCAACTTGACACACAAACAATGGCCACAACACATGAAATGTCAGCCCTAATGGAGGAAATGAAACGGAAGATTGACAACGTGGCTGATCGCATCGATCAAACTGCCATCCATAATCAAGCGCATGGCGCTGCTGTCCGACGTCAAGTAGAACCAAGAAGAAACGGACAGCAACGGTCACAGGCACGCTGTTGGAGCTGCGGAAGAATCGGTCACCTAGCACGGAATTGCCGTTCTGGAAGGCGTTTAAACTGGATCGGCCCAGGCGCAGCGGACCGCCGTCGTGGGCCACAGAACTGAAAGGTCCCAGTTTCAGATATCTCCAACAGCCATCATGAAGCCCGCCACATTGGGTCGGAGCCACCCAATGTAATGGTCCTGCTTGCAACTGTTACGGCGTTGTAGGTGCATACAGAGCAAGAATTTTATTCCACTCTGGTTCCACTATCAGCTTGATCTGCAAAAACCTACTATCCCTGACTAACTGCGACAAAAATATTTCTGCTTGTGACGTTGTTTTGCTAACGGCATCCGGTGAAGAAGTGAATCCCCGGAATTCAGTAACATTACCATTACAACTTGGTTCCTTCGATGGTTGACATCATTTCGTTGTCATGGACTCTCTACTCACTGATGTCATCTTAGGTACTGACTTCATGACCAAGTATGGCATTTGCATAGATCTATGTGGACGCAAAATTTTTGGCCCGTCACTTGGCGAAATTCACATACTCGCAGACAGCCCAGCGCAATCATGCGGAGTGGGAAATGAATCAGACAATGAAAATTCTGACCACGACGACGACCCCGGGTTAACCAGCGTCATTGAACATCGAATCTGGACCGTTGGATCACCGGTCAGAGTTCCGCCAAACGTATTCCAGAAGATTTGCCAGATGTCATAGAGAAGCAACTGCAAGAAATGCTCAAACAAGGCATTATTGAACCTAGCAATGGCTCCGGCGGTGTATACACCGAAGAAATCTGGAGAAGTGAGGATATGTGTAGATTACCGCAAATTGAACAAGAAAACACGAAAGGACGCCTATCCCTTGCCTCTGCCAGACGATATTTTCGATAAGGTAAGAGGCGCTGCGGTATTTTCAACTTTAGACATACAGAGTGGATTTTGGCAAATTCCCGTCAATGTGAACGATAAAGAGAAAACAGCTTTCTCGCCAGGACCCGGTATGAGTCTGTTCCAATTTACACGGATGCTTTTTGGCCTCACTGGGGCTCCGAGCACCTTTCAGCGTGCAATGGATTCTCTGCTAAAGGACCTTCCCTTCGCTGTAGCATACCTGGATGATATTATTATATTTTCTCCCTATAGTACTACCCATGGAATACACCTGGAGGCTGTCTTTACCTAACTGCGCAATGCTGGCCTCACGCTGAAAGGGTCAAAGTGCAAAATTGGAGTCAGCGAAGTTCGCTACTTGGGACATGTTTTCTCTGCAAAAGGCATAGCCCCATGGCCGTCAAAAACCGCCGCTGTAAAGTCATGGCCATTCCCTGCAGATAAAACGTCGCTGAAACGTTTTCTTGGGCTAACTTCATATTACCGACGTTTCATGGAATCCTAAACCACCATCGCCGCGCCATTGTATGGATTACTGAAAGACGATGCTCCGTTTATCTGGACAGAGAACAGCCAAGCAGCCTTTGATTGCCTAAAAAACTGTCTTACGTCTGAACTGCACTGAAAAATGATTTGCCTTTTTTTTAGCACGCTAGAAGCTCATCGAAGACTTCGACAAGTACGTCATTAGTTGCATTTAAACAATGGTGTAATTGTACGTACAGCTAAACCACGATATGCAACAGAAACAGCCGAAGTCATCTTAGTCCCTACGTCTCTACGACAGCGATTTTTGTACGCGGCTCATGACGCACCGGCCGCAGGTTATTTTGGTATCAGCAAAACTTTGGCACGACTCGGATTCGTCGCATACTGGCAAAATATGGCAAACGACATCGCAGAATACTGTCATACTTGCGACAAATGCCAGCAGTCAAAACCGCCTACCCCTACGCCAGCGCCACTACAACCGTTCCCAATCGGACGTCCTTGGGAACGCGTATCCATCGATATACTGGAAATTCCCATGTCTCGCCATGGCAACAAATACCTATTAGTATTACAGGACTCATTTACAAAGTGGCTCGAAGCCCTACCGATGAAAGATCAGTCGGCGACGACAGTGGCAAGAAAACTAACAGCAGTCTTCTGCCGCTTTGGCATACCGGAAACCCTTCATTCAGATCATGGCGCCACATTCGAAAGTGAGACATTGCGCCTGCTACTGAACAACTTTGGCATTAAAAAGACCCGCACGACCCCATATCACCCACAGAGCGACGGGCTGGTCGAGCGGGCAAATCGAACCTTATTACAGCTATTCCGCACTTATATGGTCAAAGACGCAGATTGGGAAGACCATTTATTGTTAATGTTATATGCTTACCGAACAGCGAAACACGCGTCCACAGGAGCTTCACCTTTCACACTAATGTTTGGACGCGAAGCTAAAACCATTTCAGCACGTCGACGGTACCAGATCAATGGAACTATTCCAGTGAACATTGGCACAATTCACTGGCACGTAAAATGCAACAATTGTATACGTTTGCAAAAGAACATTTAACCCTAGAAGCCCAACGCTAAAAGGAGCAGTACGATCGCGCAGCACAAACGCCACCGACGCTTCTGGGCGGCAACCCACCTTTGGATCTGGTACCCCCGACGCGGCAAGTTCCAACCGCAGTGGCGAGTTGGATGGACAATCAGCAAGTACTTGAGCCCAACAACAGTTCAAGTACGCCGCGATGACAGACAACACAAGGTAATCCGTGTCAACCGGGTTCGGAACGGCGGACAAGACACATACTACCTGAATTGATCGACATCAGTCACACAGAAGAAGACATCACGCAGATCGATCACAGCGAAAACAAAAATCAACGAGAAACTTCCAGCCTAAAGCGGAATCCACCACGAACAAGATGACCATTAAAAAATACGAAGATTTCATTTGTGCCAGAACCCGTGTATTCTACGCTAAACGGGGACGAGTGTAATAAATGATTCAGATACTGAACCTAATGATCCTCAAGTGATCATCGTACTGTAACTGGCCCTCTCCTCCTTAGTAGTAGTTGTCACTCTCTTTCTCTCGGTTGTTGTTCCGCTTGTCATAGTCTACAATAAACTCAATCATCCACATTACATAGTTTTTGGTTGTGATGGTTAGTCCGTCGATTTCTTGCAATGCCGAGTCTGTGAGACAGGAGCGGCGGTGAACGAACTTATTGATGTAATCGAACTGATCACAAAATACCTTAAATTGCAAAATGTATTTGTTTAATGTTGATAATTTTGGGATGTGGAGTGCGTTCCACAGTATGTCAAGGTGTTGTTGTCTTCGATGGTTTCCGCTTAGCAATTTTCAGCAATTCGCTCGATCTTCCACTTTGGGGATTTCATCTAGCAATGCGTGCATTTGGAGACTGCCTTTGGCCTGCTGACTGCAGGTAGGCTACTGAGCTTGGTTTGACGAGAATCGAAGAAGGATTTCTTCACTCTTTCTAGTGCATTCGATGGCGCCCGGATCAGTTGCTCGAGTGGTGCAGAGCTGTTGGAGGCCGTTGAGCCAGTGTTCCACGATTCTTTTTTCAGGATCGTATGTAAACGTTGGCTTTTGTTTGGTATTCTAAATGTGCACGTTAATTTGCCGTTTTCTGTGCGTTTGTTATCTAGAGGTCGATGGTTCGGAAAGCTGAAATATGTTGAAAAATTATTTCATGGAATTT
Source organism: Trichinella murrelli (assembly GCA_002221485.1). Classification (NCBI taxonomy): domain Eukaryota; kingdom Metazoa; phylum Nematoda; class Enoplea; order Trichinellida; family Trichinellidae; genus Trichinella; species Trichinella murrelli. The sequence continues at coordinate 13,487 of LKDY01000200.1, read as the reverse complement.
GAGTCTTGTTTTGTGGTTTAGTGGTTTGTATTAAGTTGATGAAGTTTCCAGTTCAAATGTAAATAAAGACAAATAGAGTGTATGAGTTTATTTCTCACAGAAAAAGACTGGGATATTTGGAGAAGAGAGAAAGTTAGTTTCAGTTTTCTCTGGTTTTAGGGGTTCTTTCGAATGTTTTGTGTTGTTTATGACTCATATTTATTACCAGATATTTGAGACTACGCCGAGTCTGTTGGTTAGACCAACCAGATGGGAATTGTCGAAATTTAGAAGAGATTACATAAAATATATTGTTGAAAAGATGTTTTTTATAAAGGGATCGTTAACAATGAAATGAAAAAGTATACGAAAATGACATTCAGTGCTTTTGAGTGTTATCAATATTTTGAACTTGTTCACAAGCAGTTCTATTTTTCTTATTTTGGCAGATGGCGAAATTTGAAAATAAATTGAGAATTTTGATTCCGTTTTTGCAGTGCTTTTTCAGCAGGTGAATAATTTGGTTTGAAGAGAGGATTCGATAAAACGCGTGTAGTGCGTAAAGAGCAAGTTGCAATAACCAAGATATGTCTTCCATATTGGGAGTAATATTTCCTGTTTTATGCAATATCATAAAAATTAATGGAATGGACAGCAGGAAAAACGTAAGAAACGCCAAAACTAGAAGACTTCTAATGTTCTTCGAATGAATTTTCAATTGAATCATCAGTCTAGACGTTGCAGGAAGTGAAATCTTCCTTTGAACTTTGACCAGCGTCCAAATTAAAACTATCATAGTTATAAAACTGAACAAATTACTGGCGACTGCATAAAACGTGATACATTTTGAATCCAATACTTCATTTAGATAGCATGTAATTCGGACAGTTGGTTCCTTTATGGATATTGCGGTGTACCAGATGAATGCAATGCTGAGAAGAACCAGTGAAAAATTAACGACGAAACCTAAAATTTGTAAAGTGATGTACGACATGATCCATCGTTTATTGTTTATCGTAGCAACAGTTACGAAGCAATTGATGGACATGGAGAACATGATTTGGACAATTCCGATATCCGCAAAAATATACATCGTCGGATGCACTGCGTAAAAAATGCAATAAATTGACGTTACCATAATTTTACTTTCCCTGTACATCATCGCTCTTGAAAATTCAATTACATTTGCGATAGCATTCACGCCAGCACAGATGGCGAAACCTTTCAAAAAAGTAACTGTTTTTTATAAAATTCAAGAGCAACTATTGATAAATAAGTTACTAAAATATGCTGTTATGATTATCATAGCTGTTTAAAATTTTTGTTTTACAATAATTATGCATTATTATTTTAACAGTTCAGAAAGAATTGCTCGATAATATCATGCATGGAATGTTTCCTAACGTTTCAAAGCACAACAAACTGTATTTACAGACTTTATAGATTGTTAAAAAAATAATTTTAAAGAAAAAAATGTTATCATCATTAAAATTTGCTTTATAAAGTTTATTTTAAATATTTTTCAATCAAAACAGCTTTTAAAGTACTCTTCTTATAATTGTGCGATTAATATGACAAATATTAATATTTTCACATCAAGTGTCTTACCAATGTAATAACTTTTTATTCGACTGTTTTCCTTTTTCTTTATCATCAAAATAGCCCAAAAAGTGTTAGTAATTATTGCAAAAATGCCAAAAAATAGAAAGACATACTCCAATTCGAGCAATTCGTTGGATTCTATGTCAGAATTATTATGCATTGTATGTATTGCTGTTTACTGTCTGTGTATTTCATTTTGAATATCATCAACAATTGCTTCTAGTTGCTTTATTTATTCTGCACCATAATTGCAACATGAATGATCAGAAGTCCTTATTAATAAAATTTGAAAAAAATTGAAATTTAGTTCACTAATAATGTCAACAAAATCAATTTTAATAATTACCTCACACCAATTCCAGCAAATTTATTTATGATTAGCTGTTCATTTCTATCAATAAACTTTATTATATGCACTTTTACGATGATGTTTGCAACATTTTACTCTTAATCTTTATTTCGCTTCATTTAATTTTAACATTTGTAGCATTTCTTTAATGAACTCAATTAAATGAAATATTAAACATTATGAATCATTAACGAATAATTAATCTTCATTTAATGAATTTGCAACAACCAAATAATTAACAACTAGGTGTTAAAGTAGGGATTCTCAACCGGTGGGGAATTTTCCGATTTCAGAAGGGAATTCCGTCTTCAGACTTGCAGATTCAGAATGGATGACCTCGGCATTCTACTGGATGTTATTGTCTATTGAGATAAAAAACTCCACTATGAAAATAATTGACGTAAATGTTGTTAAATGAGCCAAACAGACTGCGAAGAAGGAAGCAATGACGTTCGGCAAGCAGTGAAGAAAAGGGTGCATGAGGAAAAAAAGTTGAGGATCACTTTGTAAAAGTAAAAATGTAACAGATTTTATTCAAAAAATTAATCATCATTAAAATCATAAAAATTAATCATCATCAAAAACAATATTTTCAATATGCATGCAAATGTTGCTTAATATATTTAAAAACTGTTATAATGAGCAATTTATTGTTTTGATTTTGATGAAACAAGGAAAACATTTATTTTCATTTAATGCATGGCATTAAATCAAGCATTACATCAGCAGCATTCATAAATAGCAATTGCTTTTTTGATATTATTATCGAATTGCCAAATTAAATATGAAGTGAATTTAATTTAAAACTACTCGTTGAAATTTCCATGCTTTATTTGCATATATAAACAAATTTATAAAAGTCAATCATGAAACTTCCAATCTAGAGGTCCTCAATCATTGTTACTATACAATACTTTAAATCAATACCTTTAATGCAGAGAAAATTAATTTTCTGTTTTTAATTCGGCGACATCTTATTCATAAAAATGATGTACAATATCACATTAGATCATTAAATGTGCTTTAATAATTTTATTACTTTTTGCGCAAAAATTTCCAACGACAAAATTAATTTTGCATGCATAGTCATACGTTGTAATTGTATGTATGCATTATGTATGTATCTTTATTAACAATCAAAAGCAAGGACCGACGACGATGTAATACCGAAAGCTTCTCTGGCAACTCGCCAACTGCCACACACACACACACGTAAACAAGTACAATCGTACTCCGCCTCTGATCTTCATGTCCAATTCTTCATACAGTAGCTTTACCTTTCATGATTATTATTGTATAAATATTTACCATTCTCAAATTATTATAACTGTATTAAAATACATCATTATAACCTGATTGTTCGCATTGTCCTACTGTTGATTACTGTATGACAACTAGAATTCATTTAACTTTTTTTGTTTAGTGTTCATTAAAGCAGCATGTCTTCACTTGCAGCAGATGAAAAATTTCAACTGATTACACGAAATCTTCAAGTTTGATTTTTCTTTTTTTGTCATACTATTCATGCAGAAGTTGTTATAATTAAAAGTTCTAGGAGGTATTGGGCGAAACAGTGCTGAAAGATATTTTGAAAACAAGAAATGTCAAAATTTATTGGGGTACTGCAACCACTGGTAGGCCACACGTAGGCTACTTTGTACCAATGTCCAAGATTGCTGATTTTTTAAAAGCAGATTGCGAAGTATTTACTTATTTTATTGCTGGGGATGAATTTGGTGCAGTTTAACGAAATGTTATTTCAATTTTTCGTACCTTCGTTCCCGTTTTTTCAGCTAACTTCATTTTCATTGGTACATGATTTTTTTTCAGCTGGAAATTGTATTTTAGGTAACAATTTTGTTTGCGGATTTGCATGCTTATTTGGACAATATGAAAGCTCCTTGGGAGCTGTTGAAATTAAGAACTCAATATTACGAAACTGTTATAAAACTTTTGCTGCAAACAGTTGGTGTGCCACTTGAAAAATTGAAATTTGTTCGTGGTACAGAATTTCAGCTTAGCAGGTTTATTCAACATTTCATATTTTAATATTATGTTTTGTTATTGTGCTTCGTTTTAAGGGAATATACGTTGGATGTATACAGAATAAGTAGTTTGGTTACACAACACGATGCTAAAAAAGCAGGTGCTGAAGTAGTCAAACAAGTTGAGTATCCATTATTAAGTGGTCTGTTGTATCCATGTTTGCAAGTAAATAATTTTGGCTTAATTGAAGAAAGCAGTTGTTTTTCATTTGAAATATCTGTAGGCTTTAGACGAAGAGTATTTAAAAGTTGATGCACAATTCGGCGGCGTTGATCAGAGAAAAATTTTTACTTTTTCCGAAAAAGTAATTATCAAATCAATATTTGTTGCATATTTTACTTTTTTTTGTTTTGCACAGCTATTTGATTTAGTATTTACCATCGTTGGGCTATGCCAAACGAATTCACTTAATGAATCCAATGGGTATGAAAAGTTGCGATAATGTTTGCATTGTTCTCGCATTTATTTTTATAATTGTTGAAAATATGCACATCAAAAAAAATTAAGTATATTTGTTATTTTTTAGTTCCTGGACTTACCTGTGATAAAATGAGCGCTTCGATTGAAGATTCGAAAATTGACTTGCTAGACGATCCGGAAACAGTGAAGAAAAAATTGAAAAAAGCATTTTGTGAGCCAGGAAATTTGGAAAAAAATGCTGTTTTGGATTTCTGCAAGCATGTCATCTTTCCACTTCTACACGGAGAAGAGTTTTCTGTTGAACGCGATGCCCAAGCAGGTGGCAATATTGCATTTTCCAATTTTTCTGCCCTCAGCGCATCTTTTGCTGACAAAGTTAGAATTTGTTTGGTTGTTTTCGTATATTTTAATTTTTATTATTATTTCATCAGGCTTTGCATCCGGCTGATTTGAAAACTGCCGTAGCTGTATTTATTAATAAAATGCTCACGCCGATTCGTGAAAAAATGTCCGAACCTGAAATGGCAAAATTGGTCGAAGCTGCATATCCATCAAGTATAAAATTTTAATTTGAATGAAATATTCGAATTGGAAGCACATTTTTTAATTTTGAATGAATTGAAACTTCCAACTTTAATTGTTGCTCTGCTTTTTGTAACCTTTTACAGAATTTCAACTGAACTTCTGTTATATTAATTATTATCATTATTGTTTATTTGTTTTTTTTAAGGCAAGTTAAAATTGAATAAACAAAAACAAGAAGCTGAATTGACAGTAGGACGTTTGGATATGAGAGTTGGTAAAATTGTACGTGTGCGTCAGCATGAGGAAGCGGAAAATTTATTTGTGGAAGAGATTGACGTCGGCGAAAATGAACCTCGGACAATTGTTAGCGGTCTAGCTCAGCATTACCATTTAGACGATCTTTGTGATCGTTTTGTTGTTGTGCTTTGCAATTTGAAGCCTGCGAAATTGAGAGGAATTCTTTCAAATGGAATGGTTCTTTGCGCATCTAGGTGAAAAAATTGTTTCTTGTTATTTTCCCCCATTTTATTGAATATTCTCTGTATTTTATTTATTTTTACATTACGACTGGTGTAATTTCAGTGAATCTCCTAGACGCGTTCAGTTGATCGAACCGCCAGATGGAAGTAGTCCCGGTGATGTGATATACGCAGAAGGAATTGAACGCCACCCTGACGATGTTTTGAATCCAAAGAAAAAAGTTTGGGAAAAAATTCAAGTTTGCATATTGTATTTTTCATTTGTTCATTTTGTTCAGTTTATTATTTTAGGCAGATTTAAGAACATCACACAATGGGGAACCGATATGGAAAGATTCAATTCTGAAAACCAATCGAGGACCATTGAAGAAATCTTCTCTTTTATTGACACCCATAAAATAGTTGAATGCTTTTCTGTTGTTTTCATGGAAAATAAATTCCATAAAATCAAGCATACAGTGTTTTTGTCCGCATTTTTATTTATATGGTTGGAATTTCTTATCAGTTTAACAACTAGCATTGTAACACTTATGTCAACACCTGACATTGCCGAGATGTATTTATTTAAAAAAAAATTCAGTACATATTAGTCTGAATTTTACTTTTTTTTCAATATTAAAACAACGTCTAAAATTTATTTTAAGCGTACGTTATGTCCTGTAACAATTGTGAGATGTTGATAAAATGTCACGCCTGCGCAGGGGGTCGAACCCTGGACATTTAGGTTAAAAGCCTAACGCTCTACCGACTGAGCTACGCAGGCTTGTTAGGCATCTCTTCATGAATTGTTATGAAGCTATGTTTACCTATTTTTAATATATGAATTTTATTTCTTCAATTCACCCAATCAAATAAATAACAATTACTTATTTAATTTGTAAAAGATTCAATAACATCCACTTCCAAATGATTTTTAAATAAAATTCATTTTAATGAACTGCAACATTTTCAAATGTAAACAAATTTGGTGCAGTCTAACTTGTTAAGTGCACAAGATTCTGGCCTAACAAAATTCCCTGTAGTTATACAGCAAAATAATGGATAAGTGCACAACTAGGTTAAATGCATCGTTCTGCTGATCTCCACAGTTTTTACTGTTCGAAATATATAGTCCTTACGTGCACAATAGACTCATTCCTGGCCGTTTTACGTTTATCATCACTTATAACAACTTTTGATAGTTTGCAACGTTTATTAATCGCTATATTAGAATAAGCACGCGTATCACAGACAAACTGAGTTAGCCCAAAGTTAAAACAACTACTCTTTTCAAGAAAGTGACTCACAAGGAAGCTGTAAAGATCTGGCGACAATTCGGTCATACTTTCACGAATACAGCATAATTCAGACAATTCTAGACTGAATTGAACATCAGCTAGTAACACTGACCACAAAATAGAATTAAAACCTACATTTCTGACACTTTACTTAAGATAAACGGATATTTTCTCGCATTAACCCTAGTCCGGGCACCTGTCTACATATGTAGGCAAACGATGCTTGGAACAGTGCTGTATATATGTAGTAGCCATATAATCACTAAAATATCGTATAGCGTTTGCATTAAATAAAATAAATAATCTATTTGTCAAATTATCGTCCAGTGTCTACATATGTAGACAGGTACCCAAATTAAGGTGCAAAATTTGCCACTCGGATGAGGGTTAAACCTATTTGTAAATGTGAAGATACTGTAAATGATCAATTTAAATGCATTTGATTTTGATAAGGATGTAATTTTTATAAGCAACGCTTTATTTTACTTCACTATACCACAACGCGGAATTTTTTCTAATGATCACAAATTGAATTAACATTTTATGCATACGCATTTTCATTGAATTAATACCACTAATTAAAAAACAACTTTCCAATTTAAAAAATAAACATATTTGCTTATTAACCGTGCAGTATTAAATAAATTCAAGCCAATATGTGCCAATATTCGCGATGTGTGCGTTCCGGCGATGCCGTGAATACTTGCCGCTTCAATTCATACGCTCCGCTTTTGCTTCATATTCTTACAAAATTACCTGAAAACTGCAAGGGATATCACAGACCATCTACCGATTTTTATGTAAAGTATTTATCCCATATTTGTTTTTTCTATTCGTTTGATTGAGTGTATAACAGTCGTGTCCTTCGTGTACCAATCGGCGTGTTCTTGTTTGTTGTGTACGTTGATAGGTTAATGGTCATCGACGGCTGAATAAAGAACAAGAATTTTCATTATACTCTGCTTCTTGCAATAATATCAGCTACCCTGTCACAAATCCGCAAATGCTGAAAGCCAACCGCATAAGCTTTTAACGTGAACAAGAAAATAAAGTCATGCAGTAAATTTCAAAAAATTCATTTTGAAATCAAAGAAAACTTCTAAGCCATCTGCTAATAAATGATACAAACAACGGCACCTGACGATTGCCATACGCAGTAAGAGGTCTTTTAAATGCCGAGCAATAATAAAAGAGCATATCACATTCCTTTGTAAGCTGATCTTTCAGTTGTTCATTTTCTGTAAAAAGTACTATTTGTGTTTCTAAATCTCGGTTCAATGATCGATAACCTTAAATAAATTATTAAACTGTAAAATGCACAATAAAACCGAATACAGTGACAAATTATATTTACCAAAATTTGTGGATCCTATCACTGAAGCGTTCACTTTATTATCGGAATATACCTTTAGCCAAATGCCCTTCGCATGAAATGTCCAATCATCACGTTTATATTCGAATAGCTGCAATCTGTTCAAAACTTGCTTGTTAATCATGCGGCGATAAAATAATTCAGAAAAATTTTTGTATACATCAGGAACGTAGCCTGAAATTCCTTCAGCTCCATGAAATCCATTCGCCTGCAAGAAGAATGATTAAAAAGTAAAAATTCAAAAAATAAAAACTGATTAACATTAAATTCTTTGCATCTTACAATACTCGAATAATTATTAATTAATAATTAAATATTACCTTTTTATTTCAAAATTCAATTTTGTCTTCAAAATATTTACTCACTTCAGGAGAAGCGATCATCAAGTTGCATGACTTTTCACTTTCAAATAATGCATTGACGTAACATGGTGCTAAATTAAAATAGCCAGTAGCCATGAACAATTCGCTCGGACTTGGATTATTGATAATTAGATTGATGATCTCTCGATCTGCAAACAGTCCAATTGCACCAAACTGGACAACAGGCATTACAATTGTATCTTCATCTTCATCAGCGGTCAATGAATGCAACTGCGACCATTTCGACAGTACTGCCTTTATTTTAGCATTCAAAAATTGACAATACCTCGAACGGCTTCCTTTAATAAAAAATATATAATTTAATTACAACATTAAATTCTCTTTTTTCAAAAAATTCAATTTCAGTACTCTTCACACAATTATAATAACTGCGAGTTGATGAATGAAGAATGAAATTAATTTGAAAAGTATGAATTTATAGATAACGGCCATTATAATAACAAGCGATATACTACTACAAAAGAAACAAATGTTCATTAGTACAGCATCGAACATAAAATAATTTGCTTCAATAATAGCAACAAAAATTTATCAGTGCAAAATTCATACCTGAAAATGGATGATGACAGCAACTAGGAGAAAGAATAACTTCACTGTCACTATTCAATTGAAAAGAGAGTTCCGAGACAGCACGAATGAGATCAAAATAAAAATTCGCCAAATCTGCACTTTCGATCAAAATGTAGCGATCTTGTCTTTTTGTAAAATAATCATGGCTCAGATTTGCCCTATTGTAAGCACTACTTTTATTTGTAAAAATTTAAACAATCCTAATTCCGCATTTTAACACAAATATAGCTTCAAAAATTATATCATTCTGTTTTTGTGTAAGGATGTTAATTACTTTACGAAACTTATTACTAACAATATAAATAATCAAAAGAAAGTATACCCACTAATAAGGACAAAGTTATCAAACAGATAAACTTTCATATGTTGCACACCAAGTATTTCGTTCACTCGTTCGGATAAAAGTTTCTTCAAAGGTCCACGAAGCATTGGTGAATGAAATAAAGCAACATTTACTCGATAATCGTAATCATGTTTTAAGCTTGAAAGCATTGTACATGAATTTTCATTTCCTCTTCTTGCTCGATTGAAGTCTAACAATATGTCAACTTTAAGAGATTCGTTCGCATTCATAGCTTTTCGCAATGAAGCAATCTAAAGCATACAATTTAAACAGTGCTCTTTCACAATTAGATGATTTTTATATAACTAAATCTCTTTCCATTTCTCCAGTTCCAATGTATAGCGAACATAATGTGACTCTGTAGCGAGATTGTGACACTAAAACCTAAAAATTTATTTTGCAGAATATAAAAGATCAAAATAAGACTGTACTATCAATTGTTCATAAAATTGAGCAGGACTTTCGATGATTTTGACATTATTTCCACGTATTTTAAACGTTGGAATGCTTTCCATAACACCTACTTCCTTCATATTCTTTTCCTTGGCTGCAACAACCTTCAACATTATTTATATATTTTACTGTACCCGTTTGAAAAGTACGATCAAATTAAAAATACAGTATATAGAAGACAAACTTCTATTCAATATCTTAAGAAGTGAATTTTAGTTAAATTTCAGTAATCTTAGAAAATATATCTTAGATTAAAATTTTTGGTTGATGTACGCATGATGTATCAGTATGTATGTAAAATGTAAAAGTTTTTGAAATGTAGTGTTGCAGATTCCAACTGAAGATAAAACCTGAGCGTCAGTAATTGACAGTATGACAAGATATTTTGAGAAGAAAGAAGTAACCTAATATAGCTGACTATGGTTGTTATTGTCTGGAAGCAATCCGATATAGTTGACCTAATTGTTGTTGTAGTCTGTTTTTTTTTCGTATGTGTACCATATATATAGTTAGTTAGTTGTTAGTAAGTGAGTTAGTTGATCTCTAGTCGAATAAAGCGTTGGTGTTCTTTTCGAGAATGCTTTTGGTCTTTATATTTGAAAGACGAGAAGGAATACCCGAGAAAACGTGACTGGAATCATCAGAGATAATAGGTAAGTCGTCGGAGCTTACGACGCGGGTCCAAAAGAGGGAACCGTACATCGAAGATAGAACTCAGTGGTTCAAATAGTCGAACCGCGGGTTAATTATACAGTCCACTGGAACTTGATTATCGTTATCGACGAGGAAGATCCATTACACGTAGTAAACTGTTCACTGTGTGCTAATATTAAGTAATAAGCTTGTTTCTATCACTGGCTAACATAGCAACATTTTCAAATTTATCCATTGCTCTTCCGCATTTGTTCTCAAATTCCCCAGTAATATGATAAAATAATGCAATAGCTCAACATGGTAAACACTTGTAGTACAGCAACTTGAAAAAATTTTCCCTTTGAAGCAGATACAAAACTGAATTTGTTCAAGTCGTTTTCAGCAAATAAACGAATAATTAAAATATTTTTTTATTCGTTAACTTTTCATTGGCATTTTCATCGTCATCATCAATACACTTGCATCGATTACCTGAATTTTTAAAGGTTCATCCTTTTCTAATTTCTTCCTCACATGCAAAACATTTAATCAGTAAAATGCAATACAAAAACTAGTAAATAAATAAATATATAAACCTTATAAAACGTATTCTAATATTTAATAACATCAGATCAATAATTGAACCTAATATCATATCATCATAAAAACATTCAACAAATCAAATAAGCACTAAAAACGACAGTTGCACTAAAATGAAAAAATAAAGATGAACTCAAACACTTTTATTAAAAGTAGACAATTCAAAAATAAAACTCATAAAAACCTCTACAGAAACGTTTAATAACAAAAATATTTTAACTGAAAAGCTAAACGCATCAATCAAAGGGTCAGTTTTCCCAATCAACATACAAAAGAAAAAATGTGACAGGGCAATAGTTATGTTCCTGTTAAATAATTAATATGTAATCAATTAAATTCAACCAAAAACAGCAGCTTCACTTGTCGGTTAAAAAATAACGTTCATTCGTAGTCTTTGTCTGCATTAAAAAATCGGTAATTATCACGAACAGTCAAATAAGGTGGTGGATAGTCATTCGGATTTCGCATGTAATCTACATGAGAATTATCTGGTCTCCAAACAGTGTACGTTGATTTATACCATGATACAATACCGCGCAAGTACCACTGTTTGTACACAAAAAAATATAAAGCAGGGCCAAAAGCTGAAATTTCAAGAACTTATTTATTCCCCAAATTCATACAAAACAGCACTTATTAAGAAATAACTTACACATTACAGCTGCTACACCTGATATGAGAATTTCGGGATGATTTTCCCATAACCATTTCACATTCTTATTCACTATAAACAATACCTATGTACTAAAATAAAATTATCGGCTAGCTTACCCAACAGTCTTAATTTTGGTATTCGCATCACTTCCTCTAGCAACTTCAGAACACTGACTATCTAAAAGTAAAGAAAAAAACAATTCTGAAAATATCAGCATTTCTTCGATTTCAATAATTATTTATAAAACAATTTACAATGCTAAGTGCGTATGTATCTTATAAAATTAACAAACAGAAATATAAATCATCGATATCAGATAAATCGATATAATATAAGAAATATATCGGGTGTGCGCTTGTGTGTGAATGTATTAGACCTTACAAAACAATAATCAAGAAAAAATTAACTCACAGCAAAGCGATTGGATAATTAAGTTCAATTATGAATCCAAATAAAAGCATATGCTACTTCTCAGATAAAAAATTTTTTCTGCCTTCATAACTAAATGCACAAAATTTAAAATTTGAATTATAAGCGTTTTAGTTATAAAAAAATTGTTGTAAGTTCGTCCTTGCAAACAAAAACCTTGCAAAATCTTGTAAACCATAATTTTGTCCAAAAATACTTTTAAATTTTTCCTTTCTAATCAATTTTTTTATTATTTTCATTTTCATTTGCAAAAGATATAAAATTTCAAACAGCTTTGAAATGCCTTGAGTTCTCATAAAAACACATTATTAACATTTAAAACTGCTAAACTCGCTTTAATGGAAAAAGATAAATAATCACGTGAAAAATTTTCAGAATTTTTTGGAAACATTCTGTTGTACAGATTACAACCGAATATTAAAACCTGAGTATCACTAATCGACAGTAAGAAGATATATTTTTAGAAAAGTGGTTGTAACCATAATAGTTAGTGTTATAGTCTGTGTATTCTTTCTCCTGTGCCGTTGCTTGCATAGTTTATATATAGTTAAATAAAGCATTGGTATCCTCTTTCGAGATAAGTTTTTGTGGGTCTTTATATTCGAAAGACCTGAAGGAATACAAGTGACGCTAAACGTAACTGCATTCATTAGAGATTACAGGTTGTAAGTCGTTGGGTAGACAACGCGGATCCAAGCGGGCACTATCCAACCGAAGATAGAACTCTGCGGTTCAAAACGAGTCGACCGCTGATTAATTATACAGTCCACTTGAACTTGATGATAGCTATCGAGTAGGAAAGAATACACCGGCCCAGAACATCTGTTTTAAATATCGTTTTATTCCTGCAACTTCATAAATTTTGTTCTGTATGAATATATAGTTCAGAATTTCACACATAATTAATTTAATATTCAGGAAAACAAAAAAAAAAGATATTAAACAAAGCTTAGTGTTAGCGACAAAGCCGTTGTCGCTTGCGAGCTAGTGGACTGTAATTCTTATTCGGCGATAGGTCAAATCAACAATGATCATAATCTATCCGCAATTCGACTCACATTCGCTTCTGAACGCAACACAAAGCAGGACAAATTGATAAAATTTTTATAAAAGGTTTACGGTAGTCTTTCCTGGTGTAGCAACTAAATCGATTGCAATAATAATACTAATTTGTAAGAAAGTAATTTATGTTGAACTGGAAAATCTTATTTTGTAAGTGGACAGTGCTTATTTATTCAACGATAGATCCGATTTGAATGAAGTATCAACAACGCATGATTGTTAAGTTTATTTCACAAGTAAAAGGTTAGTTTAGACAGGCGTTTCTTAACAATTTTATTCTCGTAGTTTTTGAAAATGGTTTTTTCTTTTT
>LKDY01000199.1:0-13125 GCA_002221485.1 Trichinella murrelli | reverse complement strand
GAAAGATTCAAATAGAACACTCCAGTAAAATCAAGAAATTAATCAAATACTAATAACAATTAAGTAGTTGTCATTCCTTGGTTTAGCTGGAAGCTGCAACTGTGAACAATTTGTCAATTGTGCAGTTTCCCTTTATATTAAAATCGCCTTTATCAACAAATGTGATGTGTCGAGAAACGGGAACAATGTTTCAGAAAGGCATATGCGTGAAATCAAGCGTAAAATTAAGTGAAATTGCGAGTTAACGCGTAACGTTAGCATTAGTGCCATTTGTAACCCGGAAATTAAAAGTGTTGCTACAACATTCCAGATTTTTCAAACAGATTATTCAGTATTCTGACATTACACCCGGAAATCTTGATAAATCAAATCTTGATAAATTTCAACAGGCAGCAAATTTATTTACAAACAGTGGGAGCAGATTTATATATCAGTTGGAAAATCGGTAATAGACCACTTAGGGTACGGATGGTACATTCAAGTTTGTACTTCAATGATATGAATAGCATTTTACCATCCATGCCATTGTGGCGAGTAAGCTGGTGCCAGTAGACTGTTGCTATGTACGGTTAAAGATATTTGCAAATAAGAGTTTATTTTTCAAGCTTCAATAAACAAAGCGGCTGTCCTCAGCGTCAATCTTTATCCACAAACAATAATTTGTAATTTTGAAATCGCCCTGATACCACTTTGTTAATGTCGTTCACTGATATGTTGTTTACTATTCTTGTTGTTAGTGCTGTTCGCTAGTGAAAAATGAAAATCACTATTTTACTTATTTTTTGTAATGTTTTTTCTGAATGATTACTATCGTATTTGATATAACGTCACTTTGGTACAATAAAATATAGAATAATGATAAAAATTATTTTCAAAAATACTGATAATGAAAAAGTATAGACTACACAACAAATAATATATTTAAATAAACAAAATTTCAATGAATGACGAAACTTCAAACAGACAATAAAATTTTGGAATAATAAATATTTTCATTTTTTATGTTACGTCACTACTATTAAAGTTACGTAATCCTAAATGGAATATTTGAACCAATGAAATGAAAAAATATTACAGCTAATCACAAGGGAAAGATTTTGATCAATGAGCAATTAGACAAGGAAAACCAATACGACAAAGACTTTACGGTCTAATAAAATAGCGAGATTACGGTCTAATAAAATAGCGAAGACAACGACCAATAAATGAACAGTGGGCCCAAATGCGAATATAATTGAGCCCCAGTGGGGGCAAACCGTCCTTCCTGAAACTGATTAACGATTTGCAGTTCCGTCATTCAGATCTACTCTCCCGCCTCTTGGACTCTGATAGCAAAAGCGTCGACTGGCTCTCCAGGTCGCTGACTCAGAGGACAGAATTGCGTGAAGTGACATCTCTGATTTCAGCAGGATGAACATCTTCTTCAGGTCTGCTTTCAGTGCCTCGTAGTCGTTCACATCGTCTCCCAAAACGTGGCAGTATGTCGTTCTGGGACAGGCCCCCATTTGCAATTTGCAGTCCTTTGCTTCCAGCGGTTTTCTATTAAATTCAGGGCACACTTATGTAGATGAATGGGTTAGGCATTACGTGTCAACAATGATACGTAATATGTATAGAGTAAATATATCTATATGAGTAAATATAGCACAGAAAACTACAAAAAAAGTAAGAACGAGGCAAACAACGACAGTGACAACCAAGTCACTGAGAGAGAAGATTAGCAAATTGGTTTCCAGAGGTCTAAAAACCCACACTATTTACGTCACCACCAGCTACTACTGATCTTCAGGTATCAGTAAGTATACGGTAGTACTTATCCAATGTTCTCGTCATCTGAAATTACAATTACAAATATACACTACAATCAATGGGACATTTTCTACATTAATAAAATGATACAAGTCATTAGCCAATTACTGATGAACCACCATACACCCTATCTGCGAACAGCCAATTGTGGAATTTTAGCAGATGAGTTCAGAACAGTTATTCGACTGAGTTCTGCTGACAAGCGATTGTCTGTGAACGCAAAACGAAGGCGATCAGTTAGCCACAATGAAGTTCTACGGTCTGAAATAAATACAGTTCACTTGCGAGAAAGCGACGGGAATTTTTTCGCCAACAAAAATGTTCACTTAAAAAGCAGACTAAACAGTATTAACTGGTCGTTGGAAAGAAAGATTATTATTTTAATTATATCTTTTGTTTAATTTTAATTTTTTTATTCATTTAAAAATTGAATATAGTTGATTACAGTAGTTTATCTCGATCTTGAAGATCAGTAAGATGTGCATGTACGTGTACTTATGCGCAGCATTATGTAGTTAGTTTTCCTACGAGGTGTACTATTTCGGTTCTGTATTGTTACGGTTATACTGGCTTGCAATGAATACATATCTCACGAATGCTAATACCACAGAAATCTCGTGGGCTAAGCCAACAAAAAATGTTACCAAAGAAAAGTTGTGTAAACGTAAAAAGCTTTTACCTGTGATTTTTTTGCATGTTTTTCAAGAGCACTCAATATGTCAAAGTCGACTGATATGTTCAGCTATTGTAAGTTGTTTTCTCTTTTTCAGTAATTATTATCGCTATTTGTCTTGTTGTAGTTGTATTCAGTAGCTTTACTAGTGAGTTTCTCTACTTTGTGGCTGTGGCGAACTTGTTTAAAACTTTTATGGATTCTTTTCTATAATATAAATGTAAAATGGTTTAACATAATTTTAATGTGATTTGATTTTTTGTAAATGGGCTGTAAAAATTTCAATTTTTTTGTTAAATGTTTTTCTCTTTTCTTTTCACGACAGTAAATTCCTGGAAAATGAAATGAAAATGATTAAACTCTTTTTTAGATTGATTCCACTGGTTTACGGAAGCCATGAAAATTCAAACAAGAATGGCAAAGCAGGCGAAGCCAAAATCTGGGCTTTCAGGAGTCATCTTCGCTGGTCGGTTCTCTTTCTGTCCAAGAATGAGATCTAATTTGTATGAACACTGATGAAGTATATTTCTCAAGCTACCGTTACAAATTGAAGATAAATTAATAATCATGAAGTTTATGTAAAGTTTGCGCTATGGTGCCAGGATGCAGGAAACGAAGCTGTGGAGTTCGATTCGGTCAATGTGTGCCGAGCTTCTAAACATTTAATAAACGTCTCTCAGTCAATCAGAGATCAGTGAAAGTAGCTGAAACCAACGACCTATCAGAATGAAAATGATTTGACTTTTAGCCTGAATACAGATAGATTTCGCTAAACTCGACGGCGAACAGTTTTGTCGTTTACATTCTGGTCATCTGAGACGCAGCGTACCCAACGGCAGCAATTTGCACGATGCACGAAATTGCGTTTCTGCGATTCGGCCTTGCAAGGAAGAAGACTCTTTTGCAGAAAGTTGTAGAAACGTTGTTGAATTTTGAGCAAGGATAACCGTTTGATGGTGATACATCGAGTGTGCGTACCCCAGACGCCCAGACGGACAGACCTTTCTTACATGAACCCACAGGTAGAAGATTCTCATCCATTTCTGCTAATTGTGAGTGAACTCGCAAGCGGTCATGAGAAAAATGTATTTCCAAGTCCGCCTGCATAAACAGGATGGGGATGTCAGTTAGTTCCTGTAATGAAAGCTGCAAGAAAGCTTTCTCTTTCCTTCTGGGCTTCTTTCGCGCGCTTTTCGATAACGCTAATAATTCATCGTTGACATTCCTATATTGAGAGATGGCGAGTGCTAGCGTTGAATTGTTGGCTAATGCATACCGCAAGACGTTTTGCATGCTCATAGTACTCCACAGGATATTCAATGCCACAACAATGTTAAAATGAATTCATCAAAAAGGACGAAATGCCCAGTTTTGAGCATAATTCCACGGATGTCGAAAAAGCTGAATTGCTTACAAGCAGAGATACCGTACACAGATTTGCTGCTATCAGTATAATGCTCTAATGGCATATGTGAATGTTGAAAGAATTTGTATTTGAATCATTTTTGTTCTGGTTCATTTCAGCGGTTCTATGACTGTACATGCAGGTATACTGCTCTCTTTTCATATTGTGAACAATGCATAAACTAAGTTTCCGCATGAGAAGAAATGCTATCCAAGCGATTGATGATTTTGCAACATAATTTCATTCGACATTTGTATTTGTAATGTTTGTCAAACTGTAGAATAAAAAGATTTATTATGGTATGTTCAGTTATTTTGAATTTTTAAAAGCAAGCTGATCATTGAATTAAATATTGATTCTAATGATCCGTTGGGATATTTTGATGATTGTATTTTCAAAAAACAATTATATATAATATTGTCAAATGATATTTAAAAAGTAAGAAAATTAACAATATTTGAATGACGCTATGTTATTATTAGTTCATTTTTTGGAGTAATTTATAAAATAATAAGTCATCTTGAAAATACGAAGAAGAATAAAAATGAACGCGAATGTCACGGCATGATCTTAAGTGCAACCTTGAAATTTCTCTACTTGTATGCGAGTGTAGTCTGTCTTTATTTAATTTCTTTTTTTTGAAAAGTCAAAGATCGACGAACTCTGACATTAAATAAACTTGTCAATAGCATTTTTTCTATCTTTTGTTAACACTGGTCAAAATTGTGTTGACAAAAGTTCAAGCACAACTTTTTATAATACAGTATGCCATGTTGCTTGGTGCTTATAAAGACTTTTGAAATTTTTGGAAATTTCTTTCTGTGAAGAAAATAAATCCAAGCTACGCTAAATTGAACTGCCGTGCGTGTGGGTGTGTATAAGCTTCAAAATTCATCCGATGGAGAAATATAGCAAACGTCGCCTTCGCAATGGTAATTCAACGAAAAAATTGAAACTTGTACGCAGATTCAGGGAAGATTACATTTATGAAAAATTTTTCATGTTGAAAGAAGAACATGCACTTTTACGTTTTCAACTGCAAATGCTACAACACGTGAGTGAAATATATATGCTGTTGTAAAACTATTTTTTAAAAATAAATTTAACTATTATTTCAAATATGAAATTTTCAGGAAGTTCAGCATTTAAAAAGTTTGATTCTCACCAGACATAAAACGACCTGTTCCACTGAAAATGATTAATATTTCTTTTCAATCACACTGCTCTTACTGTACAAGTACAAATCAAATAAAGCTTCAATTTCAAATAAAATTACTTTAATTCGAGCATTAAATTCAAAATATAAATGTTTAAACAACAGTTTGTTTAAAACGTTGCTAATAATAAAACACAATCCTGCTAAATTTGTCAAAGTTTAAAAAAATAAATTATATGTTCAAACTGGTTATCCTATATAATGTTAATGGCGTATAAATAATTCTGTTTTACAAACAACATACATATTACATTGCATGTAAAATTGGAAATCACTTCTTCGAAGAGCTTCTTGAGTACAGTTTTCTACTTTCATCAAAATATTGATTAGGATGTGTTATAAATTCACCAAGACCCCCTTCAGGAAGCTTATGCATGCAGTCGAAAAATATTGAACAGGCTTTGTTGTAATGATTGTTGGATGCATAATTGACTATCTAAAATCAATCAACACCTTGATACAAATAATTACTGGGGACGATCTAAAAAATTTGTTACATTTTTAATGTTATCTTTATGAATTCCACAATTTTTCAAAAGTTGCTGCAAATGTTCCGCATCACAGTGCTTGAATGGACACCCTAAAAACAAAATGATGAATGGAAAAAGTTGTCGAATTTATAAAAATTGCTACCATGAAAGTCGCCAATTCCAGGCGGATTGTTCATAATTATCTTCAAGCACGAATAAGCTGCATAATCAGCACGTTTGCCCTCTTCGCCATAATTATGACGAATCGAATACGCGTACTGACGTTGAAACTAAATACAACGACTTGATCAATTAATTCATCTGAACACCAACATCATTTTATCGTTACCTTTTCTGCATCTATTTTCGGCCTAAAATGATATTCCCAAAATTTCAATGATTCGTTTAATGATAAACCAATTTTTTTCAAAAAAAGACCCAATTGCATCCGACCACCATGTCGTAAATGATGAGCACTTTTCAACTCATCATATAAACGACGCATGCATAACGGAAAAGAAGTCACAGAAAGCTACATAAAATGCAAATATCACAATCTGAGAAAATGCATTTAAATTTGAATTTAAATTGAACATACTAAAACAAATTGCAAATACTTTTTGTTAAAATAAATGCCAATTTAAACTATGAAGTTTGAAAATTATAAAAGTTCAACTGAATAAGCCATAAAAATACATGCTTAGCAATTATGTATAAACTTTACTACTACTCACTGGTTCAACCATTTCCATCGTAACAGATCGTGAATCAGCAGAGCTCACGTATTCTTGAGTAGGACAACGTGCATCGCCAAGTACCCGCAAATCTGCCAAACGAGAATCCGCATAAAGCAAATGGCATCTTTTTGCAATAATCTTAAAATGTAAATTATTAAATAAATAAGAATTAAAAAAATAATAACAATAATTCACTGAAAGCTTTCTCGATTGAACAGAGCGAAATCTGTTGACAATTGTATTCAAAAAATCACAGTGCGGCACCAAAGCCATTCTGGATTTTACAAGCACTCTTCTTTCTCGAAGTAAAGCAATTGTCTCTTTAAATGGAACCTAAAATGTGACTAATATAATCAAAATATTATTTCAACGGGATGCAAAAAATTATTAAACCTTGTAAATTCCCATTGCATCACAAACCGTTTTTGCTCTACAGCTTCCTCTTCAGGAGGCAATTTCTTCATTTTTTTGAAGTATTTCACTTTAGCAGAATGACAGCCATCAAATAATTCTTTCCATTGATGTTCCTTTTCATCTTCCGAAATACTCTCATATGTGATATTATTTTGTGATAAAAAGTCTCGAATACTAGCATTTCGTTCACATAAAATTCGAAAATGAAACAAATCAACTTCTTGTTGCAAGAACCATTGCCTATTTTGAAATCTTAAATATGGGACTTGTGATTTTTTCAAAATTATTTGAAATTCCGTTTCACATTTCAGCATACGTTTCAGCAAAAGCTATCAAAAGAAGAAAATGTGATTGCGCATCTTCTAGGCGTTGCTTTAATATGGAACTCGTTGCCTGACCGCTCGCATATGACTAAAAATTGACAACATTATAATTTGAAATCCAACAGCATCCGGTTAGCTTTTGAAATATAAAACAAAATTTTCATCTCCTGTACAAAAAAACAATGTACTGCTTTACCGACGAAATGGCAATTTGAAAATTAATTTCTCGCAGTTGGCCATCAAGAAATTTCATGTAATTTTCCGAGAATTTTGGAAACCGTCGACCAGCCATTTCTACTGCCAGTAGTACTAAATTCATGAAAAATAATATATATATATATATATATATATCAAAAAAGATAAATAAAAACCAAAACCTTGATGTCGTTGAATTGCAAGATCAACAGCACGTCTGTAATCCATATTCACAGTTGGAGGTGTTTCGTAAAATTGTAAATTGTGCGCAAAATCTAACGAAGTAATAACAGCACCATCTTCATAATTACTATCAATTTCAAGTTTTGATTCAAATGACGTATTAAATTCCATTTTTACTTTAAAAGGTCTGTAATGTTACAACTTATTACCGTAAATTAATATAAAAATTAAGGGCAAATTGAAAATATAAATTGCATTATTAACGTCAATTAAATTAATAAAAATACTTGAAATATTCAAAATTACATATTTAATAAATTACATTTGTGTATGCAATAAAAAAACAAATGCTTACATTAAAAATACTCTATCCATACTGAAGTATTCTGCACTTTATTTCTGAATAAAATATGACATTAAATTATTGCGCAGGTTTGTCTATTATATTATTTTGTATCTTTCGATATGATCAAATCTTTCTTGTCAATTTAAAAATTATACAGCAGATTAAAGCAGTTCAAGTGAAGCGAATTGCTTTAATGATTTCAAGTACAAATTATGCATGATCGGTATTTTTACTTCGTTATAAGATATTGTTAAAGTAATATCATTTTTAAATTTTTAATAAATTTAAAACTTTGTAACAGAAATTTCATTAATGAATACTTGCCCAAATGATTCCAAATACTGTCAATTTTACACTGCCATTTACTGCCAATGTAAAATAAAACAGACTGGAGAACAACAAATTTTACTTAAATTATTTCTTTTTAGTTTATTCAAGTTTTTCATATAGTGGTTAAAAAATTGTTTATGACGACTGACAAATTATTTTTGGGATCGAACTTGATTATCAGTAAATACCGTAAGTCTGTATATCTTTATTTGATAAAACGTGTCGTTAATCACGCTGTTGAATTGAGACAGTGGTATATCTCGTTTTATGCTTGGGATTGGAGTCTGCTTAGTTCAGACACCTCTTGTAGCGTTTTCATCCGATCAGCATCGATAAACGTGCAATCATTTTGATTCGTATTCAGTGCAAACGCAAACGAGTGTTTAAACTGTCAAGGTTGGACAGGCATAATTGATTTCATTTTTAGCCTGAATGCAGATAGAGTTCGCTAAATTCGAGGGCGAACAATTTTGTTGTTTACATTCTGGTCACCTGAGACGCAGTGTGCACAACGGCGGCAATTTGCACGATGCACGAAATTGCGTTTCTGCGATCGGCCTCGCAAGGAAAGACTCTTTCGCAGAATACGAAGAAGCGCTGTTGAATTTTGAGTAAGGATATCCGTTTGATGGTGATAGATCGAGGGTGCGTACCCCAGACCCCCCCCCCGACGGCCAGACCTTCCTTACATCAACCCACAGGTAGAAGATTCTCATTCATTTCCGCTAATTGAGAGTGAACTCGCAAGCGGTCATGAGAAAAATGTATTCCAAGTCCGCCTGCATAAACAAGATGGAGATGTCAGTTGGTTCCTGTAATGAAAGCTGACATGAAGGGTCAACTAGGTTCGACGGATGACACAAATGGAGAGGAACGCCGCGGTGAGCGCTGGGCAGTCGTTACGCTGCAGGCTTATGCTGAAACGACCTCACATACGCTGAGACATACAGCGCTGTAAAGAATCACGGCGTATTGTCGATGATTTGAAACGAACTGTCAGGTGCCCGCTGACGTTCGCCAGATGGGGAATCTCACCATGGAAGAGTTGTGGACTGCTGAGAGCACGTGGGAACCGCAGGGCCAAGAAGCGCAACCAGACAAGGACACACAGGAAACACGTAGCTGAAAGTAGGATATGTTTAGCGACAAAGCTGCTTAATCCGTCTCTGCGGAAGATTGGAGAACGGAGACTTGTCACCGTCAACGAGACATGCAGCGATTTATCTAGCAAGCACGTATTGATAAAGCGATTCATCCGTGCTAGGCGTAAAAACACTCTCTGCGAACAAGGGCGTTGGTCTAACCAAGCAAACTAATCAAACGTTGGCCGAAGCAAGTCAACGCTGCTGAATGCGGCAAGAATGAAGCAAAGTGCATCGGGAGATTTGCTGTTGTGGGATGTGACACTGAACTTGGTGAGACTAATTCAGAGCAAAGTGGCGCCCCCAAACAAGAGATCAGATTAGTGTAGCCGCAGATTATTTAAAGGCAGGTGCGCTGTTTGCCTGAATTGGAATGAAAGATACGTTTGTGGCGAACCAGAATGCTTACCTAGAAATGGTTCTGCAGCAGATGACTGAAAGAGTGCTTCAACAATCAGTCGGTTTTATGGCCAGGCAGGGAAGGCCGCCTCAATGGAATTACGAAGAAAAGCGAAACGTGTGGAGTTTAGCCACATTTAGAAGGTATGTGTGGAGCGAGAACTACTGCCAGCTATTCAGAGAGAGCTACATGGAGTGCCTCGTTGGATCAATGAATAAATATTTACGGTACGACATCATACAAGTGCTGCTGGAAGAGAGGGAGCAGCTGTCAACCTCGAATCCCACACTGAAATACGATGAGACCCACAGCGTTGTAAAGAATCATGGCATACTGAGGCTGATTTGAAACGAACAGTCAGGTTCCAGCTGACGTTTGCCTGATCGGGAATCTCACCGTGTCATTCCAGGCTTGTCGATTAATCTGCTGTGTTATGACGCCGCTTGTAGCGTTATCTCTGATTGATATTTGATTATATTTCATATTGATTAAAGTTGTGATCATTTGGTCGTGTACTGTTTGATTCATTTTCAGTGGAAACGTGAATAGAATGTTTACAAGTTTGGACAGTCATTTTTGATTTGACTTTCCGCGTGAATACAGTATTAACCCTCTCAGGGCCAATTTTTTTTGACTTTGTTATTAACTCAAACAACTTATTTAAGCGTTATTTACGAATAATAATTTGTTTTTATGAAATTATTAGCAGTTTTAGTCATGTTGCCATATGGCAACAACGGCCTTTAAGGGTATGAAATGTGCAATGTTTTGAAGTCAGCAAACAGTACTTTTATTTCTAAAAATATTATGCCCAACTAATTATTATGATAATAAAACAGCTTTGTTGGCTCTGGTCTTCTTACCCGCCTTCTGCTGGTTTCTGTATTTGCTGTTACAGACACGCGGCCACGGGATTTTCTCACATATGCTTGGTTCACTTTTGTCAAGGCTTCTGTAACATCCGACGTGAACTGCATTAGATCTTTCTGGCTGGCACTGGCGGCGTCACTTGTTTTAAGGTCTCTTTTGTATTGCAGCCATCCGCTCACTACTGCCAAGTGGAGTGTCCAAAAAAATTCTGTACCATTTTCTACTTCGGTGGTCTATCCAATGCAATGCTCGCAACATCCTCGCCAAATCGACGCCGCCCATGTACTTCTTGTACTCTTTTACAATTGCCGGGAAGGACACGTCGACCAAGGTTTTCTCTTTCTTATTCTACCGTTTTACTTTACACACAAGCTGTGTACAAACATAAGTGGAAGATAAGTTCACCACTGCACTGTCGTGCCATCGAACGATGTGTGGCGCCGTCAGGCGCTCGATTCATCCGCACCATTTATTATGTAGAGAGTTTATTATAAACAACGGAATACAAGAGATAATACAAAATGGTTATATTACAAACGTTCAACAAACCGGGAGGCGCACGACGTATTTCTACTCAGATGCACACCGCACTGCTCCGTTCACCACACTGACGACCTCACTTTACCGCCGGTCGCCCTACAAAAAGGTAAACGTGATGCGCAGGTGCAATTTCGTGGTCGTCGTCACAGATGCATAAGTTGCTTTCTGCAGTGGTGCAGACGTGGAAGGCACCCCAACCAGCCTTTTTCAACTCTTTCTCCGTTTTCAGTGGCGCGTTCTTCAGTCTGTTTCGCCGAATCGTTCCGATGGTGTGGATGCCTTTTTTTAATAATCTTAGTTGCAGGTCGAGGTGGGTGAAATAATTATCAAAAAATATTTTAAAATTTCGATGTTTTGGAACCGTTTCACAGAGCTTCATTACAATATCAAAAGTGAGGCAGCCACTGGGTTTCTTTACTCTTGGCACTTTACCTTCATATAAGCAGAAATCGTACAACAACCCTGACACTCCTGTCCGCGCGTTAACTTTGATGCCCCATTTCTTTGGCTTCTTTGGGATGTACTGTTTCAGCTTATTTCTTCCTTTATATGGGATGATTTCTTCGTCAATCGACTGGTATTCTTACTGTGCCAAACGCAGGCATGATTAACGGATGCTCTCAATCAAAGGTCGTACTTTGAAAAGTCGATCATAGCATGGGCTTTCTCAGTCAACCACCGCTTCACTGTTGTCATTAAAATGAAGGTACCGCAGTACCTCATGAAATCAGTTTCGACTCATTGCATCCACGATAGCATCACAACGAAGCTCCGTGGACCAGTACATCGAATACCGCGGCTTTGGACAATAATGTTCCAATAAATGTTTCTAATTCAGTCTCAGTTATCTGAAAATTCGAATTACACTGGGCAGCATAGACGTGAGATTGCTCAACAATATGATTCAAAAGTGTCGGATGGAAGTACTGTCTAAAATATTGAACTGGCTCTCTCAAAACGCATGAACCAGATGAACCGCATGAAGAACCAGATGCCGTTTCCGCAAATGGAAACATTTATTATCTGGAAGTAGGTGACCAAGCACAACATACCCTTGTAACAACCATGGCTGTACGGCCTATCGTTCGATCATTGACCCAAGGGCCCGCCGGTCGCTGATGGTCCGTTGGGGCAGCGGATCAAAGCCGCCGCGCAACAAGCCGCTGATTTATAGAAGGGCCGCAAGCCGGGGGACTGTCAGCAAGACAATGGAGGGATCAAATTTCAGTTGACCCATCCCGGTGCCCCCCTGCGGCGAAATATTTCTATGTATTGAAGCGGCGAAGACCATCCGGGGGAGTGAGTTAGTGTGAGCGGGAGTGAGAGTGCTGTGACGATACGAACGTGGAAGATGGCAACAAGAAGACGAGACCACGCGAGCGAAGACGAGCCGGCCAAGAGTGACAGCGGGCGAACTGGAGCAGACCCGGATGAAGCGAACCAGACGATCCCGCCCAGCGGGTCGTTACACCCTTAAATGTGGCATCTATAGGAATTAAGTGAATCTACACAAATTACGTGAATTAATATTATAATGGTGACTATGGGGTTTTCAATAAATATCATCTTCTGCTACAATTGGAACTGCATTTTGCCAATGCACTACAAGTACTTTGTATGGGAATGCTTCAAATACGTTTCAAAATATAGCATACGTTTGACAACAATACATGGAATATTCATTAAAAATGCATTCTAAGCATTCATCACATAAAAAGCACGATTTCAAAATTATCAAGGGCAAGAAGCAATATGAACGATTTTTTATACCCTTAAAAGCCGTTGCTGCCATATGGCAACAAGAATTTAAAGCAACACCACGAGAGATACGTTAGCATTACGCATTTCAGATTTCACAGTATATTTCAACATAACATGTAGATCAAAGAAAAAAATATGGGCTCATCTCCTTATCAGAATATTTTTTATGGCATGATAAAGTTTGAGATTTTCCAAAATTATAAATTTACAAAATGCTGAATAAACAAATATAAATATCTCAGGCAGGACACTATGCCGCAGAATAAATTTTTCTACAAATGAAGAAGAAAGATAAAACAACATAGAAAAAT
>LKDY01000198.1:0-24790 GCA_002221485.1 Trichinella murrelli | reverse complement strand
CATGCGTAAAATTAAATGAAATTGCGAGCTAACGCGCAACGTTAGCATTAGTACCCGGAAATTGAAAGTGTTGCTACAACATTCCAGATTTTTCAAACAGATTATTCAGTATTCCGTATTTCGGGAATGCTGATCATGAAAAAGTATAAACTTTACCACAAATAATATATTTAAGTAAACAAATTTCAATGAATGACAAAACTTCAAACAAACAATAAAATTTTGGAATAATAATATGTCCATTTTTATTACGTCACTACTATTAAAGTTACGTAATGCAAAATGGAATATTTGAACCAATGAAATGAAAATTATATTACAGCTAATCACAACTGAAGAGTTTCAATCAATGAGCAATTAGACAAGAAAACCAATACGACAAAGATTTTTTAACGGTCCAATAAAATAGCGTTGGCAAGACCAATAAGAGAAAAGTTGACCGATTAAGAACACCCCTTCGTTTGACTTACGTGGCAAGTGGTCGCGTTGTAAAACGTTCTCTGAGTTCATGATGCTGAATAGTTGCTGAAGTCGATTTTCAATTGCTGGAAAGTAATTCCACCTTTTTCTACTTGTGTTACTTTTTTCAAAATAGTTTGTACTTATTTTCTGAAGGTTACGCTTAATTAAAAACCAGTTAATTAATAAATTTGAAAATTCAATGTTCAATTTGTTGTTACTTTTACTACGCGATGAAGCGAGAACATTTTTGATTTAATATTTAACATTTTTGCAGATGTAAACTATGAAGAAGAAAGTGAAAACGCTGTCGACACGAAGCAAAACGCGGACGGCATTAAGCAGAACAATAAAGAGAAAAAGTATGTGCGGTTTATTGTTTGTCTTGATTCTGTAAGACTGAATTCGAAAGGGCGAAGTTAATTCCCATGTTAATTGAGTTAGTTAAGCTTGTTATATGTAAAATGTAAGTAGATATTTTTCACTGCGAAATTCCATCTTTAGACTTTTATATCATGTTGCGACTAGGTAAGAATTCATCTTCAGAAAGTATTTCTATCGCCCTTAAACCACTTTTAATGCTACGAGCCTTGCCTCTGTCTATTAAGCACACCAGCTTCCATCGAAAATCATTTTTTTCATTAGCTAAACAAGCTATCACTTCCAAATTATTCAGTTCAATGCGTCTTTTTGTATAAGAAAGCAATTTCCATTTATGTAGGGCATTTTTGAAATCTCTCAAATCCAAGGTGCGTAAGCGTGTTTTGACTAAATCAGTGTTTTTATGGTGTTTTCTGCCAGATAGTTTATACTTTGACTGAATTGTAAACGTTAAGGTCAGTTTTGAATTTTCAAATAGTTTTCATTGGTTGAATTTGGCCGCGCATCTCAATTTGAAATAATTGTCATTTAGTGATGTGCAGTTGCTAGAGTTGCGGTTTTCTGTACATGAAATTTTATTGTTTGTTTTGCGCCAATGTTAGATTATAATTCACCATCGAGAGTAATTTTCAATACACAAAAACCGGTTTCTAACGCTGCGCTATGCAAATAAAGATCGCCATAAAGGTGCCTTATCGTCCGTCATTGAGAGTGCACTCGTTCGTTTGACTTACGTGGCAAGCGGTAGCGTCGTGAAACGTTCTCTGAGTTTATTTACGGCGTTCCGTTTTGAATAGTTGAAAGTATTCCATATTTCTCGTTCTGTTAATTTTTTTTTCGAAACTCTCGTTATAATTATTTCGTTAACGTTTTTTCTAATTGAAAATCAGTTACTTCTTCTATTTGAAAATTCATTGTTCAATATTTCAATTTTGCTATGTGATAAAGGGACAAAATTTTTGACTTAACATTTAACATTCTTATAGATATGAACAATGAAGAAAAGAAAAAACGAAAACACGGGTGATCAACTTGAATGTGAAGAAATACAATTAGAAAATTAGTTTAACGAACTTTATTACAATGGAATGTAACTGTTCAATTTCTTGCATTTGATTTGAATCTGAAACCTTTTTAATGATGGACACTTTTGAATTTTATTTTTCAAATTTCTGTTCACACTTGTCATCGTTTGGTTTACCATTGTAGAGTATAGAAATTTGAAATTTCTGATTCGGTTCATTGTTTGAAAAATTCAAAAATACATCAACGATATTTGTATAATTTTGTGCAAAGATGTGATAAGTTGTTTTTTCATTGGATAAATTTTAAAATTTTATCACAAAATGCAGCGTTGAAATTTTAAATATATTCATCGAATTTCAAATGACCTTGAAAAGTTTTCTGGCTGTTTCTTTTCTTCTGTTGAAAATCAAATTTCATTTTTAAATTCACAATTGGAATTGGCATTGTATTTGTTTAATTTGAATTTCATTTTCGAATTTTGATAGTTTTAATTTTTTTTTTTAAATTTTGTTCAGCTCTAAATTGTATACAGGAAAGGCCATTGCAGTGCTTGAGCTTCATGCGTTTGAAACCATCGTCATCTTATCACTAGTTGCCATGGGAACCGCCGCAATTTTTCCCTATTCATTGCAAGTGTTGCAATTTTTGTTTTTGCATTGTTATCGATCGATTGCAATGTTCGAAAGTTTCGATGCAAAATAATTCGAAGTTTTTTAATCTAGTTTTTTCCCCTTCAGACTGAACAACAATAATACTTCACTGATTATAACATAAAATTGAAAGGTTATGCTATTTGTTTCTTTATTAAATTCAAATGTGAACTACTCGAAGAAGAATTTATTTTTTAGTTTGTAGAAAGGAAATGTATATATAAATATCGGCAATTCACTAAAGCAACTATACTACATCACACGGTAGTTTATACAGAAGAATTGCATGTAAATCTATTGGCAAGCCAAGTGGTATTATTATATTCATGATTAAGATGGAAGCATTTTATAAATGAAAATACATTTTCTTTTAGAATAACGTTAAAATTTTCGCAGAAAATAGGAACGGATAACGCTGAAGCTACAGCCAATGCTGTTCATAATAATATTTTTGAATCATTATTTATTTTTGATCTTCCATGTCAATTATTACTGTAGGTACAGTTGCCGGAAATAATATGCTATTCTTTTAAGAATTACTCTATTCTTGTGAACCGAGAGTGGTCGTAATCGAAAGATCGAGAATAGTGTCGATGAGAAGTATTATTTTGGTTTATTTCAAAACCTTCTTGGTTGACTTTTATGGGCAACAAACAAGAAACGAGATACTGCTAAGATATGAGAAAGCGACAAGAACGAAGATATTGCTACTACATTGTAAGCCGGTGGAAGACTGTTTATAAAAATACAATTGATAACATTTGTTGATAGAAACCAAATATATTTTCTGCTTATACTCGTGAACCGTCTCTTATCGTTAGCAGAAAGCCGAAAATATCGACGATAAAGATGATTCTGTAATGCTTTTCCAAGGTCCTTCCATCCGTCTTGCAGTAGCAAGAACCTAAAGTAAATTGAAAACACAGCTTCCAAGTGGTCAGCCGATGAAAGCATTTTACAACGAGACTCCTGTAGAATTCATGTCAGAAGAAGAGAAAGCAGGGCGACGCATCAAGCAGACGATAAACGAAATGTTTTCCGTTACATCGGGAAGGATTTTTTTGGTTCTGTGCACCAAACTGAACGTGAAACGGACTTTATTTATTGTTGCACTTTTTTAAAGTTTTTAAAGAAGTTTCCCAATATTTTTTAAAAATTTTCCCAATATTTTTAACAAAGAACGGAATATTTTCAAAATATTTCCCAATATTCTTTAACAAAGTTTTCAATATTATTTAACAAAGTTTGTAATATTTTTGAAAAAATTTCCCAATATTATTTAACAAAGTTCGCAATATTTTTTAAAATATTTCTATATTTTCATCAACTTCTCAATATTTTTAACAAAGTTCGCAATATTTTTAAAAAAATTCCCAATATTATTTAACAAGTTCGCAATATTTCTTAAAAATTTCCCAATATTTTTATCAAAGTTCGCAATATTTTTTATCAAAGTTTGAAATATTTTTAACAAAGTTTGCTATATTTTTTAAAAAATTTCCCAATATTTGTTTAAAATTTCCAATATTTTTTAAAAATTCCCAGTATTATTTAAATATTTCCTAATATTATTTAAAAATTTCCAAATATTTTTTAAAAATTCCAATATTATTTAACAAAGTTCGCAATATTTCTTAACAAGTTTGTTATATTTTTAAAAAATTTTACAAATATTTTAAAAATTTTCTTAATATTTGTTAAAAATTTCAAAGTATTTTAAAAAAATTTCCCAATATTTTTTATCAACTTCTGAATATTTTTAACAAAGTTTGCAATATTTTTTAACAAAGTTTGTAATATTTTTAAAAAATTTCCCATATTTTTTCAGAAAGTTCGTAATATTTTTTAAAAATTTTCCCAATATTTTTTAAAAATTTCCCATGTTTTCAAAAAATCATCCGAACGTACCCGTTCATCTTCTTTTCTTATGTTTGTAAATGTAGAATTAATTTAATAAAATAATGTTATAATAAATAAAAAACAAAGCCGTTTTCTTTTGCTATTTTCGTCCGTCATTGTTCATTCTCCGCCATCGTCCACCTGCAATTATTTCTAATAAATTTGAACAGTCCCAAAAAATTTGCATAACGTTCATTTCTACCGATTAACAAGTATCAGACGTGTTTTTCATTTCGCTAAGCAATCATTATTCAGGTCACATAAGCTCAAAAGCAAACAAATTGCAGTTGCACGCGAATTTGCATTCAAACTAGACAACGCCTACGTTTGAAAAGATAACATTCTTCAATCTCTAAAAGCATATCTTACTTTGTACTTAACGCTCAAATAAATTGAGCAAATGCCGTTCATCGCTGCCGTTAGTCAACAAAGTCAATTTTCAGACCGCCCCTATTTGCATAAAATTCAGATATTGCGCGCGTTGCGCTGAATAAGCTACTCAAAAATGAACTGGAACACAATCAAAAATGAAGGTTTGAAATGATTTGAAAAAAAATTCAGATGCACTGCCAAATTCAACTAATGAAAACTACTGAAAATTCAAAAATGACCTTGACGTTTACAATTCAGTCAAAAGATAAACTATCTGACAGAAAACGCCATAACAAAAACATTGACTTTGCCAAAACACACCTCCGCATTTCTGGATTTGAGATTTGAAATTCAAAAATGGTCTACAAAAATGGAACTCAACGCAGAAAACTGTTCACTAAAATATGAGCACACTAGTTGCGCTCTAGAATACGAAAATCAGCGTGATGAACAATACAATTTAGCTAATCTCTTTGATGATATGGAATGAAAAAAGTAATATGTGATAATCAAATTAATTTCTGTATGAAAAGCGCCATTTCGCTGTATTACATGATAGAAAACACTAAGCGCTAAGTGATATTCAGCCTGTCCTGTTTAGAATGAAATTCAACGCCATGCGCAAGTAATGATTGAAAAATTAAACGTATTATACAGTTAATTATAAACGGCTGCGCAAAATAGTAAATTGAAGTAGGAATTTTTTTTTCAAAACCTTCAACCATCAGTTTACATGTATTTGTGAATTGTGCATGAAAAGTATATCAATTGTTGTATTTATTCGAATGAAAGCCTACATAAATACATAAATATACTAATGTTCATGCAGAAGATGAAAAAGTAAGTTTAAAAATTAAATTTTTAACTGAAATACAGCTTTTTTCACTTGCACTTTAGTTACGCACCGCCTCCGTCAATCGCACACCACTGAAATGAGGCATTAACCATTGATAGAATGTTTACTTTTCTATCCTTGGTCCGTTATTTTGTAACCTTCTAATCAGTGATTTGGAAATTAATTTACTGTATATACTGTATTTGTAATTATTAATTTAATTTTCATAATTTCATTTTCAAAATACACTTTACCTTTATTTTAAAATAATTTTTTACTTTTCCTTATTTTATTTGCACTATTTTCTGATTTCTGCTGTTTCTTACAAAATGCTTATTGTTTTCTGATCAAATAAAGTCATTTGAGTGCTTGAGAAATTAGTCTTGAGATATAAATTATTTTAAATTTCTGTTTATTGTATGCTTGTGCAAATGATAATATCTTAGTTGTATTTTACGCTTTTCCTTAAGTAACTTATCCAATGATAACAATATAACAGAAAACATTGTGCCACAATTTGTCTCTTATTCCAAACATTAATAATGTAATTTACGTTTTATGTATCATGTTACCTTTTACCTTATATATAACACTAGTATAACAGATTCAGTGTTGGAATGCATGAAAACGGCAACAGAAAAATCAAAGAACAATAATCAACATTGCAAAAGAAGCGAATATGGAAAGAGCAATGATATTTATTAATCGAAAAATAATGTTCAAGAAAACATCAACAATCAAAAGTAAATGTAAACAATTTATTCATGAGTATGGGTTAAAATATTCCTGAAGTATCTGACGAACTTCATATATAACAACGGGCGACAAAGTAATATACAAAAATCGTTTATATTTTGCAAGTGTAGTGTTGTTTTTCGATTGAGCAATGAATAAATACATGAATAAATGCAATAAATAAATGAATTTGAAGCAGCTTTAACTGCTATTCTGCTTGGTGCTGTCCATCGCTTCCTTTCTGCTTTCAAAGTGTTTTACACTCATTTATCTGAGTTCATCAGATAAATTTCGTTTTAGCTGGCAATTATATAAGATTTATGCATAGATCTAATCTGACTAGTGAACGATCCGACGTCGAATCGAAACGAATTACTGACGTTAATCCGACTTGTGCGTTAATGAACACTTAAATTGCCATCTACTCTCATTTCCATTTGCAACCTTTCAATGTATATTTTAATTATAACAAATAGTTGAACATTCCGCATCAAAGCAGCGCCTACGATGTAGCTAATCTGTTTGATGTTGCATTTCAAATTAGCTTTGAGCTTGGTTATAAGTGAGCATAAAATTTGGCAAGAATTTCCATGCACTTATCCATTATTTTACCGTTTAATTAAATACAGGGAATTTTTTCAGCCAAAATCTTATGTACTTCATGAAGTTCGACTGTATTTTTTATATGAAATGTATGAACGTCAAACAGGATTTTTCATACAAACAGCAAAATAAATCGACATGTATAAAAATACATATATGGATGTTTCATAAAGAAAGAAAGTTTGTAAATATTAAAGTAAAATTCTTGGATTGCAAACAAGAAAGATTTAAATAGAACACTCCCAGTAAAATCAAGAAATTAATCAGATGCTAACAATTTAGGAGTTGTCACTCCTTGGTTAAGCTTGGAAGCCGCAACTGTGAACAATTTGTCAATTGTGCATTTTCTCTTTGTATTAAAGTCGCGTTTACCAACATATGCGATGTGACGAGAAACGCGAACAATGTTTGACAAAAGCATATGCGTGAAACCATGCGTAAAATTAAATGAAATTGCGAGCTAACGCGCAACGTTAGCATTAGTACCCGGAAATTGAAAGTGTTGCTACAACATTCCAGATTTTTCAAACAGATTATTCAGTATTCCGTATTTCGGGAATGCTGATCATGAAAAAGTATAAACTTTACCACAAATAATATATTTAAGTAAACAAAATTTCAATGAATGACAAAACTTCAAACAAACAATAAAATTTTGGAATAATAAATATGTCCATTTTTATTACGTCACTACTATTAAAGTTACGTAATGCAAAATGGAATATTTGAACCAATGAAATGAAAATTATATTACAGCTAATCACAACTGAAGAGTTTCAATCAATGAGCAATTAGACAAGGAAAACCAATACGACAAAGATTTTTTAACGGTCCAATAAAATAGCGTTGGCAAAGACCAATAAGAGAAAAGTTGGACCGATTAAGAACACCCCTTCGTTTGACTTACGTGGCAAGTGGTCGCGTTGTAAAACGTTCTCTGAGTTCATGATGCTGAATAGTTGCTGAAGTCGATTTTCAATTGCTGGAAAGTAATTCCACCTTTTTTCTACTTGTGTTACTTTTTTCAAAATAGTTTGTACTTATTTTCTGAAGGTTACCGCTTAATTAAAAACCAGTTAATTAATAAATTTGAAAATTCAATGTTCAATTTGTTGTTACTTTTACTACGCGATGAAGCGAGAACATTTTTGATTTAATATTTAACATTTTTGCAGATGTAAACTATGAAGAAAGAAAGTGAAAACGCTGTCGACACGAAGCAAAACGCGGACGGCATTAAGCAGAACAATAAAAGAGAAAAAGTATGTGCGGTTTATTGTTTGTCTTGATTCTGTAAGACTGAATTCGAAAGGGCGAAGTTAATTCCCATGTTAAATTGAGTTAGTTAAGCTTGTTATATGTAAAATGTAAGTAAGATATTTTCACTGCGAAATTCCATCTTTAGACTTTTATATCATGTTGCGACTAGGTAAGAATTCATCTTCAGAAAGTATTTCTATCGCCCTTAAACCACTTTTAATGCTACGAGCCTTGCCTCTGTCTATTAAGCACACCAGCTTCCATCGAAAATCATTTTTTTCATTAGCTAAACAAGCTATCACTTCCAAATTATTCAGTTCAATGCGTCTTTTTGTATAAGAAAGCAATTTCCATTTATGTAGGGCATTTTTGAAATCTCAAATCCAAAGGTGCGTAAGCGTGTTTTGACTAAATCAGTGTTTTTATTATGGTGTTTTCTGCCAGATAGTTTATACTTTGACTGAATTGTAAACGTTAAGGTCAGTTTTGAATTTTCAAATAGTTTTCATTGGTTGAATTTGGCCGCGCATCTCAATTTGAAATAATTGTCATTTAGTGATGTGCAGTTGCTAGAGTTGCGGTTTTCTGTACATGAAATTTTATTGTTTGTTTTGCGCCAATGTTAGATTATAATTCACCATCGAGAGTAATTTTCAATACACAAAAACCGGTTTCTAACGCTGCGCTATGCAAATAAAGATCGCCATAAAGGTGCCTTATCGTCCGTCATTGAGAGTGCACTCGTTCGTTTGACTTACGTGGCAAGCGGTAGCGTCGTGAAACGTTCTCTGAGTTTATTTACGGCGTTCCGTTTTGAATAGTTGAAAGTATTCCATATTTCTCGTTCTGTTAATTTTTTTTCGAAACTCTCGTTATAATTATTTCGTTAACGTTTTTTCTAATTGAAAATCAGTTACTTCTTCTATTTGAAAATTCATTGTTCAATATTTCAATTTTGCTATGTGATAAAGGGACAAAATTTTTGACTTAACATTTAACATTCTTATAGATATGAACAATGAAGAAAAGGAAAAACGAAAACACGGGTGATTCGTAGAGCAAGCAGATTACGGACGACACGAAACGGATCGCGGACGGCACGAAGCAGGGCAAGAAAAGACAAAAGGTATATGTGGTTCCCCGTGGGTCCCAGTTCTGTAGGTCTGGGCTAGGGATACTTCGAAGGGGTGAAGTTATCCCATAGTTTTAATTAAGTTAACGACAAACCTACATGACTGAGTTTTGAGTTAATACAGTACTTGGTCTTTCGCGCAGCAAAATTTACGTATGCAATTGTTTTCTTGTGTCGAAAATATTTTCGATTTTTGTTTATTTTGTAATCTTTATTTTTCTTCTCTTGCATAGTTTGATTTTGAACACTTTCCGAACCAAATTCTTTTTATTTTCTAAAGTATTTCTCATTCATTCAAACTTTATACATTTTATTGATTTTTTATTTCTCCCATTATTTCTTTTGATTCTTTTTTATTTTCACTTTTTTCTTCTTATATTGTACATTTTATTATTATTTTTTCAATTTATTTCTCCAAATATTTTTTTCTTTTATTTTAACCTAGTAAAAACTCTGACACTTGGAAAGCATTGCATACAAATACGTAAACACGTAATAAACCGTAATGCACATGGAGAAGAAAGAAAAAAAGCGGAGCAAGCCACGAGCGAGTGAACGGATGGTGGATAGGTTGGATCGAATCGTTTGTTAGTCAACTGAGGTAAGTACCGACACGTTGGAGAAGATGCGATTTGCCGAAGTCGAGCGTGAAAGGTTCTTTCTTCACTACAAAGACACAATGAATAAAATATGTTACCATGTTCACAGACGTAACAAAAGACCAAGGCGGCGTTAATTCATGACGATGACGTTCATGTAGGATTTGTTAATGGGGGAAAATCATGTTTGCCATTACTAGTTGCCAGCAAGGAATATTAATTAGTTTATAGGAACAAAAACAGAACAGTTAAAATGGGGAAATGAAAATTAATAATCTATTTAAAAGTAAGAAAAAAAATTTTTTTCTTTTAATATAAATCAAGAACAATGCAACAACAACAACAATTCTTTATTAATGAAAAGTTTATTTTTCAAAAAAAAATCAATGTAATACAAACAAACAAGCAAATAAAGTCTGGCATAATTGAGTTCTGCGAAATGGCAAACATGCCAGAAGTGGGCCTTTGAATATTTAATGCAGGTGGAGGATGGAGAGACCAAAAATGGGCCCCATCCTGGAGCGTGAAGCTCCCTTCCCTTAGACAAGGGAGAGTGCAAACTCTTCCTTGCTCTTTGGGCAGGCAGAGCGCACGCTCCCCTTCCCTGGAGCTGGGAAAGCCTACGCTTTCCGCGCTGAAGAGGCGGGTGAGACTTAGTTGTTTCCACCTGCCTCAGATGTGCGGGGAGTTTAGTGTTTTTCCCCGCTCCAAGGGTTGGGCGAGATAGTGCGTTTTTTGCCTGCCCAACAGAGGGAGAGATTTTGCATTTTTCCTTGTCATTAAGGGAGAGGAGATTCGCACTTTCCATTTTAAAAATTCAATACTAAAGGAGATCACTGTTGTTCTTTTTTTTAAATTTTTCAAAAACCTTTCGTTGCGGTGGGGACCTGCCCCCTAGCTCTCCTGCTCCGTATTGTCCCCCCCCCACCAAGCACTTCCCCGGAGACCCTCACGGCCTCATCGCCTCTAAGTTCCCGTGCCGTCCTTCATGACTTTTTCCAAGATGACCCTGTACAGATCAGAGAACCTGATCCGCCGAAGACGTAGTCCCGCACCAGAAGGCGTGCGCTGTTAAGTGAATGCAAATTATCACACTGGCTCTGTGCTCCATGTATCCCTCCTGCACATCGAAACTGCCGTCATTCCTGACACTCAATATTACTGTACTGTCCTGCAGAGCCATCTCATGTTTGCATACTTACGGTATGATTTACAAGTCATCATTATAAATATACCGTATTACTCCTGCTTATATTTTTAATAAAAACGAGTTGTTTCGTGTTACGTAATAATTGCCCAAGTAAAACTTGTGTATTTACATTGATTTTTTCTACATCTTAATTAATTATTTATTAAAAAACTCTCACTGCTGAAATATGATGTTACGAGTGACGTCATTTAACCTAATTAAAAATTTAAAAAATACTCTCAGCATTGCATTATAAATTTTCTAATTAGCATATTAAAATTAATCTCATGTTTAGTACATTGTTTTCCTACATGTTACGGATTACTAAAAAGTCTATTTATAGAAGATTACTTCCTATTTAAAAAAGATTAAACTTGTTGCACCTTGCCTAAGCTAAATTCTTTTATTTATTCTAAGTTTGCGTGTATCTATCTTTATATAATTAAAAGAGACTCCAATTAACATTTTTAATCAGTATTATATTAATAAATATATTCATGTTAATTTAATGTTTACCATATTACATCCCTTTTAATTAATTGTCTATATTACATTG
The DNA here is from genome assembly GCA_002221485.1 of Trichinella murrelli. Lineage (NCBI taxonomy): Eukaryota > Metazoa > Nematoda > Enoplea > Trichinellida > Trichinellidae > Trichinella > Trichinella murrelli. Next base: position 13,094 of record LKDY01000198.1, on the reverse strand, counting down.
CTGTAAAATAGAAAGTTGCTTTTATATTATACATTGTTTTAAGGAAAAAACTACTTTTACACTAAAAAATATTATCCGCTTAAACTTAATAAATAAAAAATACATTTTATAAGATCAAATGTAAATGAAAAATGAATTAAACTTATCTAATTTAACAATTATTACATTTGTCCAATTATTTGGTGAATGAAAATTATATTTTATTTATCATTTAAATTTCTTACGGAATAAATTTATGTATAAATGTTTATCAAATGTAAACTATTTAACATGTTCATAAGGAAAATATAGGTGGAAATTAATTTTAACCTTATTGTGCCTAAACTGATGAAAGGTGCAAAGCCACATAAACTAGTTAGAGGTGTGACGGCAAATCAGATGTCAATATCATTGGCATAGAGACAGAGCCAGGTAATAATTTTACAAACACATAACAACGCTTACCTCTGGATTGGAGCCGAAACAAAGTCCCAGCACTACGTCCACTGTGAATTTGCATATCCGCCTCTAGGGCAAATACGCCTTACGAATTCACACAGATGTTGAAATCCTATAGCAGAGTGCAATGCTACAGGCTTCACATCTGGGTCCACTCCTTTACGAAATGGACAGGGTCATCTCTTCAAAGTCGATCCAGTCAGCACGGAAACTTGTGCAATGAGACTCAGCCGTCGAGGCCCCCCGTTCAAGGGCAGGGGAGCGAGGGGCGGCGCAGGGGCAGTTGAGCTAGGTTTGACCTTGTTTCCAAGGCGGCAGGCCTCTGGTACCGCAACCGGGTAAGGAAGAGGTGAGCTGTGAAAATATGGACTTTCATCATTTGAGACGGTTAGGGTCGCGTCGTGCAGTGTAACCCATCGAACACCTGCACACCACCCTATCTCACATTCCTCCTAACCTTGCACTGCTATTCTCAAACATTTACTTATTCTAATACTCAAACTATAGCAGTGCTACCAACTCATTATGCTCAAAAATTGTCCTTTGAAATGGTCGACAAATTATTCAACCATTTCCCTTTCCGCAAATGAACCCTAAACTCAACACGACAAGGCATGGGACGTGAAAATGTTCAAATGCAGAAAGCCATTCAAATTAATTAATTATAATAATACTCATGATCTACATCCAGTTACTCTAATTAACAAACATCTAAATTAAATGCTCGACAACTTACAGCTCGAATTTATATAAATTACAGACTCAAGAACTCCTCAGTGAAGTTTAACTAATTAACCTAACTCAACGAATTATACTTACCCAACTTACCCTCGTCTTCCGGACGTTCGCGTTCATCTTCTTTTCTTCTGTTTCTAAATGTAGAAGAATTAATTTAATGAAATAAAAATAATAATTTAATGGAAACAAAGCCGTTTTTTTTTGCTATTCTTCGTCCGTCATCGTATTGAAAACGCCATTGTTCATTCGCCGCACATCGTTCACCTGCAATTATTTCAAATAAATTTCAAAAGTCACAAAAAATTTGCATAACGTTCATTTCTACCGATTAACAAGTATCAGACGTGTTTTTCATTTCGCTAAGCAATCATTATTCAGGTCACATAAGCTCAAAAGCAAACAAATTGCAGTTGCACGCGAATTTGCATTCAAACTAGACAACGCCTACGTTTGAAAAGATAACATTCTTCAATCTCTAAAAGCATATCTTACTTTGTACTTAACGCTCAAATAAATTGAGCAAATGCCGTTCATCGCTGCCGTTAGTCAACAAAGTCAATTTTCAGACCGCCCCTATTTGCATAAAATTCAGATATTGCGCGCGTTGCGCTGAATAAGCTACTCAAAAATGAACTGGAACACAATCCAAAAAATGAAGGTTTGAAATGATTTGAAAAAAAATTCAGATGCACTGCCAAATTCAACTAATGAAAACTACTGAAAATTCAAAAATGACCTTGACGTTTACAATTCAGTCAAAAGATAAACTATCTGACAGAAAACGCCATAACAAAAACATTGACTTTGCCAAAACACACCTCCGCATTTCTGGATTTGAGATTTGAAAATTCAAAAATGGTCTACAAAAATGGAACTCAACGCAGAAAACTGTTCACTAAAATATGAGCACACTTGTTGCGCTCTAGAATACGAAAATCAGCGTGATGAACAATACAATTTAGCTAATCTCTTTGATGATATGGAATGAAAAAAGTAATATGTGATAATCAAATTAATTTCTGTATGAAAAGCGCCATTTCGCTGTATTACATGATAGAAAACACTAAGCGCTAAGTGATATTCAGCCTGTCCTGTTTAGAATGAAATTCAACGCCATGCGCAAGTAATGATTGAAAAATTAAACGTATTAATTATTCTGATAAATTACCATGAAATCACATCAATTTCTATATAAAAAGCCATTTTTATAATTAAAACATGAATTCTTAACTTTCTTTATAGAGAGAATGATATTTCACATAATCATACAGTAATATATAAGAAAATGTAAGAAAAAGTGTTATTGAGCTTAAATTAAATTTTTCTGCACAATTTCTGTTTTATTTTCATGATTTCACATCAGTTTCTATATAAAAAGCTATTTTAATAAAGAATACGTAAAATCTTAACATTCTTTCTGGAAAGAATGAAATTTCACACAATCTTTCACTCAGATATATCAAAATGCAAGAAAAAGTGTTATTAGAGCTTAATTTAAAGTTTACGTTACAATTTATATTATATTCTAATGATATCACATCCGTTTCTACTGAAAAAGCAATTTTAATATAGAAAAAATGAAAACTTAACTTACTTTGAAATCTCGCAATTCATCAATCAAGGTCTGCGATTTCGCTATGCTCTGTCTGAATGTCTGCCGAATCTTCGCCCATTCGTCCATAGCGGAATCTTCTTCGTCGTCATTGAGAGTCGTCTCGAATTCCTCTTGAGACTCCTCGACCTGACGGTAATGTTCTTCCGAGGTCCGAAGGTGCTCTTGGATCTCCCGTAATGCAGCGCGTTCCTCAAGCACCTGATCCAACTCATCCAGCAATCTGATTAAGCGTCTTTTGCTGGGATCCAACTTCTTTGGAAGAGAAAGCGATTTCACCTTCGACATGGCTTTGATCACGTAAGGCTATCCATAGGTCGCTGTTTGATCTACATTCTGCTTCGACTACGGTAGAACCAACGATCCGGCTCTGAGGACGAAAATGTTGGCGACAGAGATCTGATGCCAACGAGGCAGTGGACTGTAGGTTTTGCTTTGGCGTCAGGTCAAATGAATTATTATTTTCTAACCATAATACTACCCACGTTCCTTGACGAACGTTAACAAATATGACAAAATTAGCGGACACCGTGTAACGGGCCGCGGCCTCGAGCAGACTCGTCCGCTTCTTTCACCGGATTATTGACGCGTTCATCGCTATTCGGCGACGGCCCGTATTGACTTGTGCATTTCCCTTCCGTTCTGTCCCGCGCTTTCCTGATGGCATTGCGACAACAAAACCACAAGCAAAGAGTATATACTTCATTAGACAATCCGAAAACCAGGATCGACGACGATGTAAACACGAACACGCTTCTGGCAACTTGCCAACCCTGATGGAAACAACCATTACCGTAATCCTGCTCTGATCTTCATGTCTTATTTTTCATAGGGTAGCTTCAGTTTTCTTCGTCTTCATTTTCTGCAGGAAAGATCTCATCAGCTCGGTCCGTGTCCGCTGCAACCGGTTTTATTCCACGAAGGTGAGCACTTATCAATGGTCAGAAATGAACACAGATTAATCACCACACAGAAACCAACGACAATCGCACACACCACAGTAAGGAGATCGCTTTAAAAAACCGCAGCTTTAATCACTTCCTCGAAACTCACTTACCGTACACCCACTACCGTATCGCTATTTGTTTCTTTATTAAATCCAAAATGCTTAATTCGAAGCTTAATGCTTAATTGCTTAATCCTACTCGAAGAAAAATTAATTTTTTTAGTTTCTAGAAAGTAAATGTACAAATAAATGTCGGCAATTCACAAAAGCCAACTATACTACACCACACGGTAGTTTATACAGAAGAATTGCATGTAAATCTATTGGTGAGCCAAGTGGTATTATTATATTCATGATTAAATTGGAAGCATCTTATAAATGAAAAATACATTTCCTTTTAGAATAAACGTTAAAATTTTCGTAGAAAATAGGAACGGATAAAGCTGTAGCTACAGCCACGTGCTGTTCATAATAATATTTCAGAATCATTATTTTTTTTGATCTTCCATGTCAATTATTACTGTAGGTACAGTTGCCGGAAGTAAATATGCTATTCTTTTAAGAATTACTCTATTCTTGTGAACCGAGAGTGTTCGTAATCGAAAGGGCGAGAATAGTGTCGATGAAAAGTATTATTTTGGTTTATTTCTAAAGCCTTCTTGGTTGACAAACAAGAAACGAGATACTGCTACGATATGAAAAGGCGACAAGAACGAAGATATTGCTACTACATGGTGAGCGGGTAGAAGACTGTTTATAAAGATACAAATTGATAGGATTTGTGATAGAAACCAAATATATTTTCTGCTTATACTCGTGAACCGTCTCTTATCGTTAGCAGAAAGCCGAAAATATCGACGATAAAGATGATTCTTTAATGCTTTTCAAAGGTCCTTCCATCCGTCTTGTGGTAGCAAGAACCGAAAGTTAATTGAAACAGCTTCCAAGTGGTCAGCCGATGGAAAGCATTTTACAACGAGACTCCTGTAGAATTCACTTCAGAAGAAGGGAAAGCAGGGCGTCGCATCAAGCAGAGGATAAACGAAATGTTCTCCGTTAGACCGGGAAGGATTTTTTTGGTTTCTGTGCACCAAACTGAACGTGAAACGGACTTTATTTATTGTTGCACTTTTTTAAAGTTTTTAAAAAAGTTTGCCAAGAATTTTTAAAAATTTCCCAATATTTTTGAAAATATTCCCAATATTTTTTAACAAAGAACGGTATATTTTCAAAAAAATTTCCCAATATTCTTTAACCAAGTTCGAAATATTTTTTAAAACATTTCCCTATATTTTTTAAAAGTATTCCCAATACTTTTTAACAAAGTTTGCTATATTTTTAAAAAATTTTCCCAATATATTTTAAAAATTTACCCAATATTTTTTATCAAAGTTCGCAATATTTTTTAACAAAATTTGCTATATTTGTTAAAGAATTTCCCAATATTTTTCATCAAAGTTCGCAATATTTTTTAACAAAGTTTGTAATATTTTTTAACAAAGTTTGTAATATTCTTTAAATAATTTCCCAATATTTTTTAAAAAATTTCCCAATATTTTTCATGAAAGTTCGCAATATTTTTTAACAAAGTTTGTAATATTTTTTAACAAAGTTTGTAATATTTTTTTAATAATTTCCCAATATTTTTTATCAAAGTTCGCAATATTTTTTAACAAAGTTTACTATATTTTTTAAAAAATTTCCCAATATTTTTCATGAAAGTTCGCAATATTTTTTAACAAAGTTTGTAATATTTTTTAAATAATTTCCCAATATTTTTTATCAAAGTTCGCAATATTTTTTAACAAAGTTTGTAATATTTTTCTAAAAATTTCGCAGTTTTTTATAAAATTTCCCATGTTTTTGAAAAAATCATCGGAACGTACCCGTTCATCTTCTTTTCTTATGTTTCTAAATGTAGAATTAATTTAATAAAATAATGTTATAATAAATAAAAAACAAAGCCGTTTTCTTTTGCTATTTTTCGTCCGTCATTGTTCATTCTCCGCCATCGTCCACCTGCAATTATTTCTAATAAATTTCAACAGTCCCAAAAAATTTGCATAACGTTCATTTCTACCGATTAACAAGTATCAAATGTGTTTTTCATTTCGCTAAGCAAACATTATTCAGGTCACACAAGCTCAAAAGCAAACAAATTGCAGTTGCACGCGAATTTGCATTCAAACTAGACAATGCCTATGTTTGAAAAGATTACATTCTTCAATCTCTAAAAGCACATCTTATTTTGTACTGAACGCTCATATAAATTGAGCAAATGCCGTTCATCGCTGCCGTTAGTCAACAAAGTTAATTTTTGGAACGCCCCTATTTGCATAAATGTCAGATATTGCGCGCGTTGCGCTGAAAAGCGTTTTACGTGCGCTGAATAAGCTAGTCAAAAATGAACTGGAACACAATACAAAATATGAAGGTTTGAAATGATTTGAAAAAAAATTCAGATGCACTGCCAAAGTCATCCAAAGAAAACTACTGAAAATTCAAAAATGACCTTGACGTTTACAATTCAGTCAAAATATAAACTATCTGACAGAAAACGCCATAACAAAAACATTGACTTTGCCAAAACACACCTCCGCATTTCTGGATTTGAGATTTGAAAATTCAAAAATGGTCTACATAAATGGAACTCATCGCAGAAAACTGTTCACTAAAATATGAGCACACTAGTTGCGCACTAGAATACGAAAATCAGCGTGATGAACAATACAATTTAGCTAATCTCTTTGATGATATGGAATGAAAAATGTAATATGTGATAATCAAATTAATTTCTGTATGAAAAGCGCCATTTCGCTGTATTACATGATAGAAAACACTAAGCGCTAAGTGATATTCAGCCCGTTCTGTTTAGAATGAAATTCAACGCCATGCGCAAGTAATGATTGAAAAATTAAACGTATTAATTATTCTGATAAATTACCATGAAATCACATCAATTTCTATATAAAAAGCCATTTTTATAATTAAAACATGAATTCTTAACTTTCTTTATAGAGAGAATGATATTTCACATAATCATACAGTAATATATAAGAAAATGTAAGAAAAAGTGTTATTGAGCTTAAATTAAATTTTTCTGCACAATTTCTGTTTTATTTTCATGATTTCACATCAGTTTCTATATAAAAAGCTATTTTAATAAAGAATACGTAAAATCTTAACATTCTTTCTAGAAAGAATGAAATTTCACACAATCTTCCACTCAGATATATCAAAATGCAAGAAAAAGTGTTATTAGAGCTTAATTTAAAGTTTACGTTACAATTTATATTATATTCTAATGATATCACATCCGTTTCTACTGAAAAAGCAATTTTAATATAGAAAAAATGAAAACTTAACTTACTTTGAAATCTCGCAATTCATCAATCAAGGTCTGCGATTTCGCTATGCTCTGTCTGAATGTCTGCCGAATCTTCGCCCATTCGTCCATAGCGGAATCTTCTTCGTCGTCATTGAGAGTCGTCTCGAATTCCTCTTGAGACTCCTCGACCTGACGGTAATGTTCTTCCGAGGTCCGAAGGTGCTCTTGGATCTCCCGTAATGCAGCGCGTTCCTCAAGCACCTGATCCAACTCATCCAGCAATCTGATTAAGCGTCTTTTGCTGGGATCCAACTTCTTTGGAAGAGAAAGCGATTTCACCTTCGACATGGCTTTGATCACGTAAGGCTATCCATAGGTCGCTGTTTGATCTACATTCTGTTTCGACTACGGTAGAACCAACGATCCGGCTCTGAGGACCAAAATGTTGGCGACAGAGATCTGATGCCAACGAGGCAGTGGACTGTAGGTTTTGCTTTGGCGTTAGGTCAAATGAATTATTATTTTCTAACCATAATACTACCCACGTTCCTTGACGAACGTTAACAAATATGACAAAATTAGCGGACACCGTGTAACGGGCCGCTGCCTCGAGCAGACTCGTCCGCTTCTTTCACCGGGTTATTGACGCGTTCATCGCTATTCGGCGACGGCCCGTATTGACTTTTGCATTTCCCTTCCGTTCTGTCCCGCGCTTTCCTGATGGCATTGCGACAACAAAACCACAAGCAAAGAGTATATACTTCATTAGACAATCCGAAAACCAGGATCGACGACGATGTAAACACGAACACGCTTCTGGCAACTTGCCAACCCTGATGGAAACAACCATTACCGTAATCCTGCTCTGATCTTCATGTCTTATTTTTCATAGGGTAGCATCAGTTTTCTTCGTCTTCATTTTCTGCAGGAAAGATCTCATCAGCTCGGTCCGTGTCCGCTGCAACCGGTTTTATTCCACGAAGGTGAGCACTTATCAATGGTCAGAAATGAACACAGATTAATCACCACACAGAAACCAACGACAATCGCACACACCACAGTAAGGAGATCGCTTTAAAAAACCGCAGCTTTTATCACTGCCTCGAAACTCACTTACCGTACACCCACTACCGTACTGATGGTCAAGTATTGCAGACTTCTGTTTAAATTAGAAAGTTTATCGCTATTTGTTTCTTTATTAAATCCAAAATGCTTAATTCGAAGCTTAATGCTTAATTGCTTAATCCTACTCGAAGAAAAATTAATTTTTTTAGTTTCTAGAAAGTAAATGTACAAATAAATGTCGGCAATTCACAAAAGCCAACTATACTACACCACACGGTAGTTTATACAGAAGAATTGCATGTAAATCTATTGGTGAGCCAAGTGGTATTATTATATTCATGATTAAATTGGAAGCATTTTATAAATGAAAATGTTGGCGACGACTATATGCCAACTGGCAGTGGACTGTAATTTTAATGATCTTCAGGTGCGCAGTTCAGATCGACTCACAGCAAAGCCGATGAGCTGGTCGATACAAGCAAAACAATCACAAGTTTATACTCAAACTTTATTGTGATTCAGGACGAGACAGACTCGATACCAACGAATGATGGTCACACGTTGAGATCGTAGCTTCGTCTGCGATACTCGCACTTCACTTGATCACACGCTCGCACAATTCGTTTCCAACCTCGTCAACGACGACAAAATGGTTGATTCTCCGAGTCTGATCGTCGAAGCCCTTATATAGAATCAACCTAGGTCATCCGCCATTGTTTTCACCGGGTTCAGTATGTCAGGTCGGTCAGGACGCAACCTTCATACCCCAAAGCGAACCCGCACACAATAAGATTCGTACAATCTTATTGTGTTGACCCGTGGCGAAATGCCGTTTCAAAAGTGCCGCACTGTTGATCTTCAGGTACAGGAATTACTGTACCTACCGTTTCCAACAGCCTCCCCCCCGATGGACAAAGTCCATCAATCCGCTCCTGGTTCCAGCAACACCAGCGAACGCACAGACCTGGTTACCAGGCCGCGAGCCGTTTGGAGCCTGGCTGATCGGGCCATACCATCGCGTGAACAAAACAGCTCCACGATTCTTCCAAACGGTGCTCGACTCCGGGGAATGTTCGGTTCGATGATCAATACCACATCGCCTATCCGCGGCCTTTCCTGCAATTTTCGCCACTTCCCTCGAGACAAAAGCGTCACGAGATATTCCTGCTTCCAGCGTGTCCACAGATGGTCGACCAACCTTCTTTGGTATCGCCATCTCCGGTGCAACCGGGACAAAACTCGGTTGTCGCCTTGCACCTGCTTGCCGTCGCAGTCCCTGTCAGGCAGCGACGACAGTTCTCGACCAATCAGGAAATGAGCTGGCGTCAGCGCCAGCTGATCATCCGGCCTGTCGCTTACAATCGTCAGCGGACGGTCATTGATCCTTGCTTCAATCTCGCACAGTACCGTGCGAAGTTCGTCGGGCTTAGCGTGACACCTCCCAAGGACTTTACTGAGCGCTACCTTGATCGACCTGACCAAACGCTCCCAATAACCGCCGCACCACGGAGCTCGCTCCGTGATAAATTTCCATTCTATTCCTTCCTTGGCCAGATGGTCTTGGACCACCTTCCAGTTGCGGCTGTTGCATAGCGGCCTTAGGGACCTGCTGGCCAAATGGAACGTTTGGAAATTATCCGATTGCAGCAGCCGGGGACGACCTCTTCGAGAGATAAACCGCCGCAGCGCTCTCAAGAAGCTGTCCACCGTCATGTCTGGAACCAGTTCCAGATGGATGGCCCTCACCACCATGCACGTGAAAATACACACGTACGTTTTGAGCAACGTCAACGTTTTGCCGTCACACCTCGCCATGATGGGACCGGCAAAGTCCACGCCGACGTATACGAAGGGCCCGACTGGCTCCGTTCTTTCCGGTGGCAGTTCAGCCATTTGTAGTTCAAATGGCCTTGCAGTCAACCGTCGACAGACCACGCATTTCCTCACCACCTCTTTAACCGCGCTTCTCCCCCTGGTGATCCAGAATCTTTTTCGAGTCGCGGCCAGAGTTTGGTCTACTCCAGCATGCAGCTGTTGCTCATGGACATGCTGAATCAGCAGCTTCACTACTCCGTCACCGTGTGGGAGTAGCATGGGATTCCTGGTTTCCTGAGGCAACTCAGAGAAAGCCAGACGACCACCCACGCGCAGGATTCCATCTTCGTCCAAGTAGGGATTGAACTGCTGGAGATCCTTCCTGCGGTGGCTCCCTGGTCCATATGCGCTCACTTGGACTTGCCTGATCCAAGTTTTCTCCGCCTCCCGCATCTCAGGCACGGTCAGGCCACGGGACTTCTGTCGCAGCTCCATTGGCGATCTTGCATTGAAGATAAACCGCAAGCACCACGCAGTGACCCGTACGAGCTTTCCATAGCTGCTGTACCGCGCCACATCCATGACCGACCAAAGGTCAAATTTCACCGAGGTGGTCATGACCAGAACCGTTTTTCGGTTTTCCAACTCCATATTTTCTGGAGTCCTTCCGTGGCTGATCTTCAATTTTGGCCACGCACCCTCATCCAGCTGGAGCCACCTGGGTCCTGAATGCCACAGGCTTCCAGCTGCCAACTTGGAAAGAGGGCATCCTCTGCTCGCCAAATCCGCCGGGTTGTCTTGCGTTGGGCAATACCGCCACGAATCGGGGGAAATGATTTCCTGTATGTCCCGTACCCGGTTCGAGACGAACGGCTTCCACCGCTGCGCGTTGCTTCGTATCCAGCACAGGGCCACCGAACTGTCGCTCCAGCAGAAGCAGCTCCTGATCGGTAAGTCTGCTTTCCGTTGCACATAAGCAACCAAGCGAGCACAAAGCAGAGCTGCCATCAATTCCACCCTGGGCAGACTCAACTTCTTTATCGGTGCCACCCTAGACTTCGCAGCTAGAAACCGGACTTCCACCTTGCCGTTCCCATGCACCAAACGCAAGTAAACCACGGCCCCGTACGCGCTGCCAGACGCGTCGGCGAAACCATGGAGGTCCATATAGACCAATTCCATGAGCGAGCATTGAATGCAAGCCCTATCGATGCTGACCTGAGACAGATCGGCGAGCTCACCTTTCCAATTCCTCCACACAGCCTCGACTGGAACCGGTAACGGGTCATCCCACGAGGTTCCTTCCTGCGACAGCAACTGGAGCAACATCTTCGCCCGAACGGTAAATGGTGTCAAATACCCGAGCGGATCGAAGATTGTTGCCGCCAGGCTCAGAAGAGTCCTCTTGGTGTCCTGTTCCTCCGCGTCGACTTCCGGCTGCCGGAATGAGAGTTGATCCGACTCTGTATCCCACAAGACGCCTAGCGTCTTCAAGAGTCGACCTGCCGGCTTTGGATCCTTTCCGAAAGGCAGTGCTCCGTCGTATCCCACGACACTGGAGCGATTGCTGACGAACCCAGTCAGATTGAATCCACCTTTCCCGAACAAACTCTTTGACTCCTGCACCAACTTCTTCGCCTCTTCGATGCTGTCGCAGCTGAGGACGAGGTCGTTGACATGCATGTTCGATGTGATCAATCTGGCCGTCTTGTCACCCGCATGCTGACTCTTCTCGGCATGCGTCCGGATGGTCTGAATAGCGAGGAACGGCGAGCAAGTCAGCCCGAAACACACTCGCGTCAACCGATACTCCCTTGGAGCCTTTCCTCCTCCAGCGCCTCTCCAAAGGAACCTACATGCGTCCCGGTCTTCCGGGTGAAGACCCACCTGCAGATACATCTTTTCGATGTCTGCCTGTAGTCCAACCCGGAAGCGACGAAAACGCAGCAGGATTCCCATCAGATCGATGTGGAGATTCGGTCCGGACTCCAAATGATCGTTCAGTGAGGTTCCTCGGTGCACCGCCGAACCGTCGAACACTATTCGACACTTCCGACCCGTGGTGCCTTGCTGGTACACAGCGTGGTGAGGCAGGTACCACGTTTTTCCCGGCGTCTTTGATGCCGGTGCTTCCTCAGCCCATCCGTTGTCAAGGTACGACTGCATGACAGTCGTGTAGTCTTCATCAAGTCCAGAATCTCTGCTCAGCCGTTTTTCCAGGGATCGATATCGCCGAATTGCCGTGGCGTAGTTATTCGGCAGGCTGGCCATGCCAGGTTTCCACAGCAGTCCCACTGAGTACCGGTTTCCGTCAAAAGATAGGGATTCTTTGAATCGCCGCTCCATCTCAGTCTGACCGGACTCAGTCTCCGGAGGGAGGATGCCGATTGCTTCCAATTCCCAAAACTTCCGGAGAGCTGCATTCAGACGATCTTCCGTTCTGATGCAATGGACCCTGCATTCCCGATCCCTAGATGATGCCGCCGGACCGCAGATTATCCATCCTAACCGGTCTCCACGGCTACCGGATCACCATCTCCACCACGGATCACCTGCCTTCCAAGGAAGCGGAAATAGCTGTCCAATCCAATGATGACATGGACTGGCGTCAGCTCCCCGACCTCCCTCGTCAGGCTCAGACTCTGGAGATGAGGCCAATCATTTGGAGACACTGGTGTCTGCCAAAGATCTTCGCAGAGTACCGGGGCTGTCATCGCTTCCAGTTCGTACCTCTCCCCAGCGTGCTCTCCGCTGACAGGGCTGAGCCCAAGGTGAACCAACCTGGATGCTTGGCAGCTGAATCTCGAGCCACCAACACCGCGGAAAGAAATTGGGTGAACTTCGCCAGCCAACTTGAGCTCGTCCGCGACGTCTTGTCGCACCAGAGATCGCTCAGCTCCGGTGTCCAACAAGCAGTTGACCAGACGCTTCCTCCCGTGGGCACCGTGAGCGACAGCCTTAATCATCTGAAAACGACTCCAGCCGTGCTTAGTGGTGGCGATGTTCACCTGGGCCTTCCTTGGTTCAGCGGTTTTCCTCCCCTTGCCTGCCTTCGGTCCAGAGAGGTCAGAGTTGCACTCCCCGGATGTCGACCTGCCGGATGTGGCGAGGTGACCCATCCGATCCGGGCAATTCCTTTTGAGATGCCCATA
>LKDY01000197.1:0-34900 GCA_002221485.1 Trichinella murrelli | reverse complement strand
AATTTAATGGAAACAAAGCCGTTTTTTTTGCTATTCTTCGTCCGTCATCGTATTGAAAACGCCATTGTTCATTCGCCGCACATCGTTCACCTGCAATTATTTCAAATAAATTTCAAAAGTCACAAAAATTTGCATAACGTTCATTTCTACCGATTAACAAGTATCAAACGTGTTTTTCATTTCGCTAAGCAATCATTATTCAGGTCACATAAGCTCAAAAGCAAACAAATTGCAGTTGCACGCGAATTTGCATTCAAACTAGACAACGCCTACGTTTGAAAAGATAACATTCTTCAATCTCTAAAAGCATATCTTACTTTGTACTTAACGCTCAAATAAATTGAGCAAATGCGTTCGCTGCGTTAGTCAACAAAGTCAATTTTCAGACCGCCCCTATTTGCATAAAATTCAGATATTGCGCGCGTTGCGCTGAATAAGCTACTCAAAAATGAACTGGAACACAATCCAAAAAATGAAGGTTTGAAATGATTTGAAAAAAAATCAGATGCACTGCCAAATTCAACTAATGAAAACTACTGAAAATTCAAAAATGACCTTGACGTTTACAATTCAGTCAAAAGATAAACTATCTGACAGAAAACGCCATAACAAAAACATTGACTTTGCCAAAACACACCTCCGCATTTCTGGATTTGAGATTTGAAAATTCAAAAATGGTCTACAAAAATGGAACTCAACGCAGAAAACTGTTCACTAAAATATGAGCACACTAGTTGCGCTCTAGAATACGAAAATCAGCGTGATGAACAATACAATTTAGCTAATCTCTTTGATGATATGGAATGAAAAAGTAATATGTGATAATCAAATTAATTTCTGTATGAAAAGCGCCATTTCGCTGTATTACATGATAGAAAACACTAAGCGCTAAGTGATATTCAGCCTGTCCTGTTTAGAATGAAATTCAACGCCATGCGCAAGTAATGATTGAAAAATTAAACGTATTATACAGTTAATTATAAACGGCTGCGCAAAATAGTAAATTGAAGTAGGAATTTTTTTTTCAAAACCTTCAACCATCAGTTTACATGTATTTGTGAATTGTGCATGAAAAGTATATCAATTGTTGTATTTATTCGAATGAAAGCCTACATAAATACATAAATATACTAATGTTCATGCAGAAGATGAAAAAGTAAGTTTAAAAATTAAATTTTTAACTGAAATACAGCTTTTTTCACTTGCACTTTAGTTACGCACCGCCTCCGTCAATCGCACACCACTGAAATGAGGCATTAACCATTGATAGAATGTTTACTTTTCTATCCTTGGTCCGTTATTTTGTAACCTTCTAATCAGTGATTTGGAAATTAATTTACTGTATATACTGTATTTGTAATTATTAATTTAATTTTCATAATTTCATTTTCAAAATACACTTTACTTTATTTTAAAATATTTTTTACTTTTCCTTATTTTATTTGCACTATTTTCTGATTTCTGCTGTTTCTTACAAAATGCTTATTGTTTTCTGATCAAATAAAGTCATTTGAGTGCTTGAGAAATTAGTCTTGAGATATAAATTATTTTAAATTTCTGTTTATTGTATGCTTGTGCAAATGATAATATCTTAGTTGTATTTTACGCTTTTCCTTAAGTAACTTATCCAATGATAACAATATAACAGAAAACATTGTGCCACAATTTGTCTCTTATTCCAAACATTAATAATGTAATTTACGTTTTATGTATCATGTTACCTTTTACCTTATATATAACACTAGTATAACAGATTCAGTGTTGGAATGCATGAAAACGGCAACAGAAAAATCAAAAGAACAATAATCAACATTGCAAAAGAAAGCGAATATGGAAAGAGCAATGATATTTATTAATCGAAAATAATGTTCAAGAAAAACATCAACAATCAAAAGTAAATGTAAACAATTTATTCATGAGTATGGGTTAAAATATTCCTGAAGTATCTGACGAACTTCATATATAACAACGGGCGACAAAAGTAATATACAAAAATCGTTTATATTTTGCAAGTGTAGTGTTGTTTTTCGATTGAGCAATGAATAAATACATGAATAAATGCAATAATAAATGAATTTGAAGCAGCTTTAACTGCTATTCTGCTTGGTGCTGTCCATCGCTTCCTTTCTGCTTTCAAAGTGTTTTACACTCATTTATCTGAGTTCATCAGATAAATTTCGTTTTAGCTGGCAATTATATAAGATTTATGCATAGATCTAATCTGACTAGTGAACGATCCGACGTCGAATCGAAACGAATTACTGACGTTAATCCGACTTGTGCGTTAATGAACACTTAAATTGCCATCTACTCATTTCCATTTGCAACCTTTCAATGTATATTTTAATTATAACGAAATAGTTGAACATTCCGCATCAAAAGCAGCGCCTACGATGTAGCTAATCTGTTTGATGTTGCATTTCAAATTAGCTTTGAGCTTGGTTATAAGTGAGCATAAAATTTGGCAAGAATTTCCATGCACTTATCCATTATTTTACCGTTTAATTAAATACAGGGAATTTTTTCAGCCAAAATCTTATGTACTTCATGAAGTTCGACTGTATTTTATATGAAATGTATGAACGTCAAACAGGATTTTTCATACAAACAGCAAAACAAATCGACATGTATAAAAATACATATATGGATGTTTCATAAAGAAAGAAAGTTTGTAAATATTAAAGTAAAATTCTTGGATTGCAAACAAGAAAGATTTAAATAGAACACTCCCAGTAAAATCAAGAAATTAATCAGATGCTAACAATTTAGGAGTTGTCACTCCTTGGTTAAGCTTGAAAGCCGCAACTGTGAACAATTTGTCAATTGTGCATTTTCTCTTTGTATTAAAGTCGCGTTTACCAACATATGCGATGTGACGAGAAACGCGAACAATGTTTGACAAAAGCATATGCGTGAAACCATGCGTAAAATTAAATGAAATTGCGAGCTAACGCGCAACGTTAGCATTAGTACCCGGAAATTGAAAGTGTTGCTACAACATTCCAGATTTTTCAAACAGATTATTCAGTATTCCGTATTTCGGGAATGCTGATCATGAAAAAGTATAAACTTTACCACAAATAATATATTTAAGTAAACAAAATTTCAATGAATGACAAAACTTCAAACAAACAATAAAATTTTGGAATAATAAATATGTCCATTTTTATTACGTCACTACTATTAAAGTTACGTAATGCAAAATGGAATATTTGAACCAATGAAATGAAAATTATATTACAGCTAATCACAACTGAAGAGTTTCAATCAATGAGCAATTAGACAAGGAAAACCAATACGACAAAGATTTTTTAACGGTCCAATAAAATAGCGTTGGCAAAGACCAATAAGAGAAAAGTTGGACCGATTAAGAACACCCCTTCGTTTGACTTACGTGGCAAGTGGTCGCGTTGTAAAACGTTCTCTGAGTTCATGATGCTGAATAGTTGCTGAAGTCGATTTTCAATTGCTGGAAAGTAATTCCACCTTTTTTCTACTTGTGTTACTTTTTTTCAAAATAGTTTGTACTTATTTTCTGAAGGTTACCGCTTAATTAAAAACCAGTTAATTAATAAATTTGAAAATTCAATGTTCAATTTGTTGTTACTTTTACTACGCGATGAAGCGAGAACATTTTTGATTTAATATTTAACATTTTTGCAGATGTAAACTATGAAGAAAGAAAGTGAAAACGCTGTCGACACGAAGCAAAACGCGGACGGCATTAAGCAGAACAATAAAAGAGAAAAAGTATGTGCGGTTTATTGTTTGTCTTGATTCTGTAAGACTGAATTCGAAAGGGCGAAGTTAATTCCCATGTTAAATTGAGTTAGTTAAGCTTGTTATATGTAAAATGTAAGTAAGATATTTTTCACTGCGAAATTCCATCTTTAGACTTTTATATCATGTTGCGACTAGGTAAGAATTCATCTTCAGAAAGTATTTCTATCGCCCTTAAACCACTTTTAATGCTACGAGCCTTGCCTCTGTCTATTAAGCACACCAGCTTCCATCGAAAATCATTTTTTCATTAGCTAAACAAGCTATCACTTCCAAATTATTCAGTTCAATGCGTCTTTTTGTATAAGAAAGCAATTTCCATTTATGTAGGGCATTTTTGAAATCTCAAATCCAAAGGTGCGTAAGCGTGTTTTGACTAAATCAGTGTTTTTATTATGGTGTTTTCTGCCAGATAGTTTATACTTTGACTGAATTGTAAACGTTAAGGTCAGTTTTGAATTTTCAAATAGTTTTCATTGGTTGAATTTGGCCGCGCATCTCAATTTGAAATAATTGTCATTTAGTGATGTGCAGTTGCTAGAGTTGCGGTTTTCTGTACATGAAATTTTATTGTTTGTTTTGCGCCAATGTTAGATTATAATTCACCATCGAGAGTAATTTTCAATACACAAAAACCGGTTTCTAACGCTGCGCTATGCAAATAAAGATCGCCATAAAGGTGCCTTATCGTCCGTCATTGAGAGTGCACTCGTTCGTTTGACTTACGTGGCAAGCGGTAGCGTCGTGAAACGTTCTCTGAGTTTATTTACGGCGTTCCGTTTTGAATAGTTGAAAGTATTCCATATTTCTCGTTCTGTTAATTTTTTTTTTCGAAACTCTCGTTATAATTATTTCGTTAACGTTTTTTCTAATTGAAAATCAGTTACTTCTTCTATTTGAAAATTCATTGTTCAATATTTCAATTTTGCTATGTGATAAAGGGACAAAATTTTTGACTTAACATTTAACATTCTTATAGATATGAACAATGAAGAAAAGGAAAAACGAAAACACGGGTGATTCGTAGAGCAAGCAGATTACGGACGACACGAAACGGATCGCGGACGGCACGAAGCAGGGCAAGAAAAGACAAAAGGTATATGTGGTTCCCCGTGGGTCCCAGTTCTGTAGGTCTGGGCTAGGGATACTTCGAAGGGGTGAAGTTATCCCATAGTTTTAATTAAGTTAACGACAAACCTACATGACTGAGTTTTGAGTTAATACAGTACTTGGTCTTTCGCGCAGCAAAATTTACGTATGCAATTGTTTTCTTGTGTCGAAAATATTTTTGATTTTTGTTTATTTTGTAATCTTTATTTTTCTTCTCTTGCATAGTTTGATTTTGAACACTTTCCGAACCAAATTCTTTTTATTTTCTAAAGTATTTCTCATTCATTCAAACTTTATTCTYTTTATTGATTTTTATTTCTCCCATTATTTCTTTTGATTCTTTTTTATTTTCACTTTTTTCTTCTTATATTGTACATTTTATTATTATTTTTTCAATTTATTTCTCCAAATATTTTTTTCTTTTATTTTAACCTAGTAAAAACTCTGACACTTGGAAAGCATTGCATACAAATACGTAAACACGTAATAAACCGTAATGCACATGGAGAAGAAAGAAAAAAAGCGGAGCAAGCCACGAGCGAGTGAACGGATGGTGGATAGGTTGGATCGAATCGTTTGTTAGTCAACTGAGGTAAGTACCGACACGTTGGAGAAGATGCGATTTGCCGAAGTCGAGCGTGAAAGGTTCTTTCTTCACTACAAAGACACAATGAATAAATATGTTACCATGTTCACAGACGTAACAAAAGACCAAGGCGGCGTTAATTCATGACGATGACGTTCATGTAGGATTTGTTAATGGGGAAAATCATGTTTGCCATTACTAGTTGCCAGCAAGGAATATTAATTAGTTTATAGGAACAAAAACAGAACAGTTAAAATGGGGAAATGAAAATTAATAATCTATTTAAAAGTAAGAAAAAAAATTTTTTTCTTTTAATATAAATCAAGAACAATGCAACAACAACAACAATTCTTTATTAATGAAAAGTTTATTTTTCAAAAAAAAATCAATGTAATACAAACAAACAAGCAGATAAAGTCTGGCATAATTGAGTTCTGCGAAATGGCAAACATGCCAGAAGTGGGCCTTTGAATATTTAATGCAGGTGGAGGATGGAGAGACCAAAAATGGGCCCCATCCTGGAGCGTGAAGCTCCCTTCCCTTAGACAAGGGAGAGTGCAAACTCTTCCTTGCTCTTTGGGCAGGCAGAGCGCACGCTCCCCTTCCCTGGAGCTGGGAAAGCCTACGCTTTCCGCGCTGAAGAGGCGGGTGAGACTTAGTTGTTTCCACCTGCCTCAGATGTGCGGGGAGTTTAGTGTTTTTCCCCGCTCCAAGGGTTGGGCGAGATAGTGCGTTTTTTGCCTGCCCAACAGAGGGAGAGATTTTGCATTTTTCCTTGTCATTAAGGGAGAGAGATTCGCGCTTTCCATTTTAAAAATTCAATACTAAAGGAGATCACTGTTGTTCTTTTTTTTAAATTTTTCAAAAACCTTTCGTTGCGGTGGGGACCTGCCCCTAGCTCTCCTGCTCCGTATTGTCCCCCCACCAAGCACTTCCCCGGAGACCCTCACGGCCTCATCGCCTCTAAGTTCCCGTGCCGTCCTTCATGACTTTTTCCAAGATGACCCTGTACAGATCAGAGAACCTGATCCGCCGAAGACGTAGTCCCGCACCAGAAGGCGTGCGCTGTTAAGTGAATGCAAATTATCACACTGGCTCTGTGCTCCATGTATCCCTCCTGCACATCGAAACTGCCGTCATTCCTGACACAAATATTACTGTACTGTCCTGCAGAGCCATCTCATGTTTGCATACTTACGGTATGATTTACAAGTCATCATTATAAATATACCGTATTACTCCTGCTTATATTTTTAATAAAAACGAGTTGTTTCGTGTTACGTAATAATTGCCCAATTAAAACTTGTGTATTTACATTGATTTTTTCTACATCTTAATTAATTATTTATTAAAAAACTCTCACTGCTGAAATATGATGTTACGAGTGACGTCATTTAACCTAATTAAAAATTTAAAAAATACTCTCAGCATTGCATTTTAAATTTTCTAATTAGCATATTAAAATTAATCTCATGTTTAGTACATTGTTTTCCTACATGTTACGGATTACTAAAAAGTCTATTTATAGAAGATTACTTCCTATTTAAAAAAAGATTAAACTTGTTGCACCTTGCCTAAGCTAAATTCTTTTATTTATTCTAAGTTTGCGTGTATCTATCTTTATATAATTAAAAGAGAGTTTGCGTGTATCTATCTTTATATAATTAAAAGACTCCAATTAACATTTTAATCAGTATTATATTAATAAATATATTCATGTTAATTTAATGTTTACCATATTACATCCCTTTTAATTAATTGTCTATATTACATTGCTGTAAAATAGAAGTTGCTTTATATTATACATTGTTTTAAGGAAAAACTACTTTTACACTAAAAAATATTATCCGCTTAAACTTAATAAATAAAAATACATTTTATAATCAAATGTAAATGAAAAATGAATTAAACTTATCTAATTTAACAATTATTACATTTGTCCAATTATTTGGTGAATGAAAATTATATTTATTTATCATTTAAATTTCTTACGGAATAAATTTATGTATAAATGTTTATCAAATGTAAATATTTAACATGTTCATAAGGAAAATATAGGTGGAAATTAATTTTAACCTTATTGTGCCTAAACTGATGAAAGGTGCAAAGCCACATAACTAGTTAGAGGTGTGACGGCAAATCAGATGTCAATATCATGGCATAGAGACAGAGCCAGGTAATAATTTACAAACACATAACAACGCTTACCTCTGGATTGGAGCCGAAACAAAGTCCCAGCACTACGTCCACTGTGAATTGCACATCCGCCTCTAGGGCAAATACGCCTTACGAATTCACACAGATGTTGAATCCTATAGCAGAGTGCAATGCTACAGCTTCACATCTGGGTCCACTCCTTTACGAAATGGACAGGGTCATCTCTTCAAAGTCGATCCAGTCAGCACGGAAACTGTGCAATGAGACTCAGCCGTCGAGGCCCCCCGTTCAAGGGCAGGGGAGCGAGGGGCGCGCAGGGGCAGTTGAGCTAGGTTGACCTTGTTTCCAAGGCGGCAGCCTCTGGTACCGCAACCGGGTAAGGAAGAGGTGAGCTGTGAAAATATGGACTTCATCATTTGAGACGGTTAGGGTCGCGTCGTGCAGTGTAACCCATCGAACACCTGCACACCACCCTATCTCACATTCCTCCTACCTTGCACTGCTATTCTCAAACATTTACTTATTCTAATACTCAAACTATAGCAGTGCTACCAACTCATTATGCTCAAAAATTGTCCTTTGAAATGGTCGACAAATTATTCAACCATTTCCCTTTCCGCAAATGAACCCTAAACCAACACGACAAGGCATGGGACTGAAATGTTCAAATGCAGAAAGCCATTCAAATTAATTAATTATAATAATACTCATGATCTACATCCAGTTACTCTAATTAACAAACATCTAAATTAAATGCTCGACAACTTACAGCTCGAATTTATATAATTACAGACTCAAGAACTCCTCAGTGAAGTTTAACTAATTAACCTAACTCAACGAATTATACTTACCCAACTTACCCTCGTCTTCCGGACGTTCGCGTTCATCTTCTTTTCTTCTGTTTCTAAATGTAGAAGAATTAATTAATGAAATAATATAATTTAATGGAAACAAAGCCGTTTTTTTGCTATTCTTCGTCCGTCATCGTATTGAAAACGCCATGTTCATTCGCCGCACATCGTTCACCTGCAATTATTTCAAATAAATTTCAAAAGTCACAAAAAATTTGCATAACGTTCATTTCTACCGATTACAAGTATCAAACGTGTTTTCATTTCGCTAAGCAATCATTATTCAGGTCACATAAGCTCAAAAGCAAACAAATTGCAGTTGCACGCGAATTGCATTCAAACTAGACAACGCCTACGTTGAAAAGATAACATTCTTCAATCTCTAAAAGCATATCTTACTTGTACTTAACGCTCAAATAAATTGAGCAAATGCCGTTCATCGCTGCCGTTAGTCAACAAAGTCAATTTTCAGACCGCCCCTATTTGCATAAAATTCAGATATTGCGCGCGTTGCGCTGAATAAGTTACTCAAAAATGAACTGGAACACAATCCAAAAAATGAAGGTTTGAAATGATTTGAAAAAAACTCAGATGCACTGCCAAATTCAACTAATGAAAACTACTGAAAATTCAAAAATGACCTTGACGTTTACAATTCAGTCAAAAGATAACTATCTGACAGAAAACGCCATAACAAAAACATTGACTTTGCCAAAACACACCTCCGCATTTCTGGATTTGAGATTTGAAATTCAAAAATGGTCTACAAAAATGGAACTCAACGCAGAAAACTGTTCACTAAAATATGAGCACACTATTGCGCCTAGAATACGAAATCAGCGTGATGAACAATACAATTAGCTAATCTCTTTGATGATATGGAATGAAAATGTAATATGTGATAATCAAATAATTTCTGTATGAAAAGCGCCATTTCGCTGTATTACATGATAGAAAACACTAAGCGCTAAGTGATATTCAGCCTGTCCTGTTTAGAATGAAATTCAACGCCATGCGCAAGTAATGATGAAAATTAACGTATTATACAGTTAATTATAAACGGCTGCGCAAAATAGTAAATTGAAGTAGGAATTTCTTTTTCAAAACCTTCACCATCAGTTTACATGTATTTGTGAATTGTGCATGAAAGTATATCAATTGTTGTATTTATTCGAATGAAAGCCTACATAAATACATAAATATACTAATGTCATGCAGAAGATGAAAAGTAAGTTTAAAATTAAATTTTTAACTGAAATACAGCTTTTTCACTTGCACTTTAGTTACGCACCGCCTCCGTCAATCGCACACACTGAAATGAGGCATTAACCATTGATAGAATGTTTACTTTTCTATCCTTGGTCCGTATTTTGTAACCTTCTAATCAGTGAT
Source organism: Trichinella murrelli (assembly GCA_002221485.1). NCBI lineage: Eukaryota > Metazoa > Nematoda > Enoplea > Trichinellida > Trichinellidae > Trichinella > Trichinella murrelli. The sequence continues at coordinate 25,024 of LKDY01000197.1, read as the reverse complement.
TTGGAAATTAATTTACTGTATATACTGTATTTGTAATTATAATTTAATTTTCATAATTCATTTTCAAAATACACTTCCTTATTTTAAAATAATTTTTTACTTTTCCTTATTTATTTGCACTATTTTCTGATTTCTGCTGTTCTTACAAAAGCTTATGTTTCTGATCAAATAAAGTCATTTGAGTGCTTGAGAATTAGTCTTGAGATATAATATTTTAAATTCTGTTTATTGTATGCTTGTGCAAATGATAATATCTTAGTTTATTTTACGCTTTCCTTAAGTAACTTATCCAATGATAACAATATAACAGAAAACATTGTGCCACAATTTGTCTCTATTCCAAACATTAATAATGTAATTTACGTTTATGTATCATGTTACCTTTTACCTTATATATAACACTAGTATAACAGATTCAGTGTTGGAATGCATGAAAACGCAACAGAAAAATCAAAAAGAACAATAATCAACATTGCAAAAGAAAGCGAATATGGAAAGAGCAATGATATTTATTAATCGAAAATAATGTTCAAGAAAAACATCAACAATCAAAAGTAAATGTAAACATTTATTCATGAGTATGGGTTAAAATATTCCTGAAGTATCTGACGAACTTCATATATAACAACGGGCGACTAAAATAATATACAAAATCGTTATATTTTGCAAGTGTAGTGTTGTTTTCGATTGAGCAATGAATAAATACATGAATAAATGCAATAAATAAATGAATTGAAGCAGCTTTAACTGCTATTCTGCTTGGTGCTGTCCATCGCTTCCTTTCTGCTTTCAAAGTGTTTACACTCATTTATCTGAGTTCATCAATAAATTTCGTTTTAGCTGGCAATTATATAAGATTTATGCATAGATCTAATCTGACTAGTGAACGATCCGACGTCGAATCGAACGAATTACTGACGTTAATCCGACTTGTGCGTTAATGAACACTTAAATTGCATCTACTCTCATTTCCATTTGCAACCTTCAATGTATATTTTAATTATAACAAAATAGTTGAACATCCGCATCAAAAGCAGCGCCTACGATGTAGCTAATCTGTTGATGTGCATTTCAAATTAGCTTTGAGCTTGGTATAAGTGAGCATAAAATTTGGCAAGAATTTCCATGCACTTATCCATTATTTACCGTTTAATTAAATACAGGAATTTTTCAGCCAAAATCTTATGTACTCATGAAGTTCGACTGTATTTTTATATGAAATGTATAACGTCAAACAGGATTTTTCATACAAACAGCAAACAAATCGACATGTATAAAAATACATATATGGATGTTTCATAAAGAAAGAAAGTTGTAAATATTAAGTAAAATTCTTGGATGCAAACAAGAAAGATTAAATAGAACACTCCCAGTAAAATCAAGAAATTAATCAGATGCAACATTTAGGAGTTGTCACTCCTTGGTTAAGCTGAAAGCGCAACTGTGAACAATTGTCAATTGTGCATTTTCTCTTTGTATAAGTCGCGTTTACCAACATATGCGATGTGACGAGAAACGCGAACAATGTTGACAAAAGCATATGCGTGAAACCATGCGTAAAATTAAATGAAATTGCGAGCTAACGCGCAACGTTAGCATTAGTACCCGGAAATTGAAAGTGTTGCTACAACATTCCAGATTTTTTCAAACAGATTATTCAGTATTCCGTATTTCGGGAATGCTGATCATGAAAAAGTATAAACTTTACCACAAATAATATATTTAAGTAAACAAATTTCAATGAATGACAAAACTTCAAACAAACAATAAATTTGGAATAATAAATATGTCCATTTTATTACGTCACTACATTAAAGTTACGTAATGCAAAATGGAATATTTGAACCAATGAAATGAAAATTATATACAGCTAATCACAACTGAAGAGTTTCAATCAATGAGCAATTAGACAAGAAAACCAATACGACAAAGATTTTTAACGGTCCAATAAATAGCGTTGGCAAAGACCAATAAGAGAAAAGTGGACCGATTAAGAACACCCCTTCGTTTGACTTACTGGCAAGTGGTCGCGTTGTAAAACGTTCTCTGAGTTCATGATGCTGAATAGTTGCTGAAGTCGATTTTCAATTGCTGGAAAGTAATTCCACCTTTTTTCTACTTGTGTTACTTTTTTTCAAAATAGTTTGTACTTATTTTCTGAAGGTTACCGCTTAATTAAAAACCAGTTAATTAATAAATTTGAAAATCAATGTTCAATTGTTGTTACTTTTACTACGCGATGAAGCGAGAACATTTTGATTTAATATTTAACATTTTGCAGATGTAAACTATGAAGAAAGAAAGTGAAAACGCTGTCGACACGAAGCAAAACGCGGACGGCATTAAGCAAACAATAAAAGAGAAAAGTATGTGCGGTTTATTGTTTGTCTTGATTCTGTAAGACTGAATTCGAAAGGGCGAAGTTAATTCCCATGTAAATGAGTTAGTTAAGCTTGTTATATGTAAAATGTAAGTAAGATATTTTTCACTGCGAAATCCATCTTTAGACTTTTATATCATGTTGCGACTAGGTAAGAATTCATCTTCAGAAAGTATTTCTATCGCCCTTAAACCACTTTTAATGCTACGAGCCTTGCTCTGTCTATTAAGCACACCAGCTCCATCGAAAATCATTTTTTCATTAGCTAAACAAGCTATCACTTCCAAATTATTCAGTTCAATGCGTTTTTGTATAAGAAAGCAATTTCCATTTATGTAGGGCATTTTGAAATCTCAAATCCAAGGTGCGTAAGCGTGTTTTGACTAAATCAGTGTTTTTATTATGGTGTTTCTGCCAGATAGTTATACTTGACTGAATTGTAAACGTTAAGTCAGTTTTGAATTTTCAAATAGTTTCATTGGTTAATTTGGCCGCGCATCTCAATTTGAAATAATTGTCATTTAGTGATGTGCAGTTGCTAGAGTTGCGGTTTCTGTACATGAAATTTATTGTTTGTTTGCGCCAATGTTAGATTATAATTCACCATCGAGAGTAATTTTCAATACACAAAAACCGGTTTCTAACGCTGCGCTATGCAAATAAAGATCGCCATAAAGGTGCCTTATCGTCCGTCATTGAGAGTGCACTCGTCGTTTGACTACGTGGCAAGCGGTAGCGTCGTGAAACGTTCTCTGAGTTTATTTACGGCGTTCCGTTTTGAATAGTTGAAAGTATTCCATATTTCTCGTTCTGTTAATTTTTTTTCGAAACTCTCGTATAATATTTCGTTAACGTTTTTTCTAATTGAAAATCAGTTACTTCTTCTATTGAAATTCATTGTTCAATATTTAATTTTGCTATGTGATAAGGGACAAATTTTTGACTTAACATTTAACATTCTTATAGATATGAACAATGAAGAAAAGGAAAAACGAAAACACGGGTGATTCGTAGAGCAAGCAGATTACGGACGACACGAAACGGATCGCGGACGGCACGAAGCAGGGCAAGAAAAGACAAAAGGTATATTGGTTCCCCGTGGGTCCCAGTTCTGTAGGTCTGGCTAGGGATACTTCGAAGGGTGAAGTTATCCCATAGTTTTAATTAAGTTAACGACAAACCTACATGACTGAGTTTTGAGTTAATACAGTACTTGGTCTTTCGCGCAGCAAAATTTACGTATGCAATGTTTTCTTGTGTCGAAAATATTTTGATTTTTGTTTATTTGTAATCTTTATTTTCTTCTCTTGCATAGTTTGATTTTGAACACTTTCCGAACCAAATTCTTTTTATTTCTAAAGTATTTCTCATTCATTCAAACTTTATACATTTTATTGATTTTTATTTCTCCCATTATTTCTTTTGATTCTTTTTATTTTCACTTTTTCTTCTTATATTGTACATTTTATTATTATTTTTTCAATTTATTTCTCCAAATATTTTTTCTTTATTTTAACCTAGTAAAACTCTGACACTTGGAAAGCATTGCATACAAATACGTAAACACGTAATAAACCGTAATGCACATGGAGAAGAAAGAAAAAAGCGGAGCAAGCCACGAGCGAGTGAACGGATGGTGGATAGGTTGGATCGAATCGTTTGTTAGTCAACTGAGGTAAGTACCGACACGTTGGAGAAGATGCGATTTGCCGAAGTCGAGCGTGAAAGGTTCTTTCTTCACTACAAAGACACAATGAATAAAATATGTTACCATGTTCACAGACGTAACAAAAGACCAAGGCGGCGTTAATCATGACGATGACGTTCATGTAGGATTTGTTAATGGGGAAAATCATGTTGCCATTACATTGCCACAAGGAATATTAATTAGTTTATAGGAACAAAAACAGAACAGTTAAAATGGGGAAATGAAAATTAATAATCTATTTAAAAGTAAGAAAAAAAATTTTTTCTTTTAATATAATCAAGAACAATGCAACAACAACAACAATCTTTATTAATGAAAAGTTTATTTTTCAAAAAAAAATCAATGTAATACAAAACAAGCAGATAAAGTCTGGCATAATTGAGTTCTGCGAAATGGCAAACATGCCAGAAGTGGGCCTTTGAATATTAATGCAGGTGAGGATGGAGAGACCAAAAATGGGCCCCATCCTGGAGCGTGAAGCTCCCTTCCCTTAGACAAGGGAGAGTGCAAACTCTTCCTTGCTCTTGGGCAGGCAGAGCGCACGCTCCCCTTCCTGGAGCTGGGAAAGCTACGCTTTCCGCGCTGAAGAGCGGTGAGACTTAGTTGTTTCCACCTGCCTCAGATGTGCGGGGATTTAGTGTTTTCCCCGCTCCAAGGGTTGGGCGAGATAGTGCGTTTTTTGCCTGCCCAACAGAGGGAGAGATTTTGCATTTTTCCTTGTCATTAAGGGAGAGGAATTCGCGCTTTCCATTTTAAAAATTCAATACTAAAGGAGATCACTGTTGTTCTTTTTTTAAATTTTTCAAAACCTTTCGTTGCGGTGGGGACCTGCCCCTAGCTCTCCTGCTCCGTATGTCCCCCCCCCACCAAGCACTTCCCCGGAGACCCTCACGGCCTCATCGCCTCTAAGTTCCCGTGCCGTCCTTCATGACTTTTCCAAGATGACCCTGTACAGATCAGAGAACCTGATCCGCCGAAGACGTAGTCCCGCACCAGAAGGCGTGCGCTGTTAAGTGAATGCAAATTATCACACTGGCTCTGTGCTCCATGTATCCCTCCTGCACATCGAAACTGCCGTCATTCCTGACACTCATATTACTGTACTGTCCTGCAGAGCCATCTCATGTTTGCATACTTACGGTATGATTTACAAGTCATCATTATAAATATACCGTATTACTCCTGCTTATATTTTTAATAAAACGAGTTGTTTCGTGTACGTAATAATTGCCCAATTAAAACTTGTGTATTTACATTGATTTTTCTACATCTTAATTAATTATTTATTAAAAAACTCTCACTGCTGAAATATGATGTTACGAGTGACGTCATTTAACCTAATTAAAAATTTAAAAAATACTCTCAGCATTGCATTTTAAATTTTCTAATTAGCATATTAAAATAATCTCATGTTAGTACATTGTTTTCCTACATGTTACGGATTACTAAAAAGTCTATTTATAGAAGATTACTTCCTATTTAAAAAAAGATTAAACTTGTTGCACCTTGCCTAAGCTAAATTCTTTTATTTATTCTAAGTTTGCGTGTATCTATCTTTATATAATTAAAAGAGACTCCAATTAACATTTTAATCAGTATTATATTAATAAATATATTCATGTTAATTTAATGTTTACCATATTACATCCCTTTTAATTAATTGTCTATATTACATTGCTGTAAAATAGAAAGTTGCTTTTATATTATACATTGTTTTAAGGAAAAAACTACTTTTACACTAAAAATATTATCCGCTTAAACTTAATAAATAAAAAATACATTTTATAAGATCAAATGTAAATGAAAAATGAATTAAACTTATCTAATTTAACAATTATTACATTTGTCCAATTATTTGGTGAATGAAAATTATATTTTATTTATCATTTAAATTTCTTACGGAATAAATTTATGTATAAATGTTTATCAAATGTAAACTATTTAACATGTTCATAAGGAAATATAGGTGGAAATTAATTTTAACCTTATTGTGCCTAAACTGATGAAAGGTCAAAGCCACATAAACTAGTTAGAGGTGTGACGGCAAATCAGATGTCAATATCATTGGCATAGAGACAGAGCCAGGTAATAATTTACAAACACATAACAACGCTTACCTCTGGATTGGAGCCGAAACAAAGTCCCAGCACTACGTCACTGTGAATTTGCATATCCGCCTCTAGGGCAAATACGCCTTACGAATTCACACAGATGTTGAAATCTATAGCAGAGTGCAATGCTACAGGCTTCACATCTGGGTCCACTCCTTTACGAAATGGACAGGGTCATCTCTTCAAAGTCGATCCAGTCAGCACGGAAACTTGTGCAATGAGACTCAGCCGTCGAGGCCCCCCGTTCAAGGGCAGGGGAGCGAGGGCGGCGCAGGGGCAGTTGAGCTAGGTTTGACCTTGTTTCCAAGGCGGCAGGCCTCTGGTACTGCAACCGGGTAAGGAAGAGGTGAGCTGTGAAAATATGGACTTTCATCATTTGAGACGGTTAGGGTCGCGTCGTGCAGTGTAACCCATCGAACACCTGCACACCACCCTATCTCACATTCCTCCTAACCTTGCACTGCTATTCTCAAACATTTACTTATTCTAATACTCAAACTATAGCAGTGCTACCAACTCATTATGCTCAAAATTGTCCTTTGAAATGGTCGACAAATTATTCAACCATTTCCCTTTCCGCAAATGAACCCTAAACTCAACACGACAAGGCATGGGACGTGAAAATGTTCAAATGCAGAAAGCCATTCAAATTAATTAATTATAATAATACTCATGATCTACATCCAGTTACTCTAATTAACAAACATCTAAATTAAATGCTCGACAACTTACAGCTCGAATTTATATAAATTACAGACTCAAGAACTCCTCAGTGAAGTTTAACTAATTAACCTAACTCAACGAATTATACTTACCCAACTTACCCTCGTCTTCCGGACGTTCGCGTTCATCTTCTTTTCTTCTGTTTCTAAATGTAGAAGAATTAATTAATGAAATAATAATAATAATTTAATGGAAACAAAGCCGTTTTTTTGCTATTCTTCGTCCGTCATCGTATTGAAAACGCCATTGTTCATTCGCCGCACATCGTTCACCTGCAATTATTTCAAATAAATTTCAAAAGTCACAAAAAATTTGCATAACGTTCATTTCTACCGATTAACAAGTATCAGACGTGTTTTCATTTCGCTAAGCAATCATTATTCAGGTCACATAAGCTCAAAAGCAAACAAATTGCAGTTGCACGCGAATTTGCATTCAAATAGACAACGCCTACGTTTGAAAAGATAACATTCTTCAATCTCTAAAAGCATATCTTACTTTGTACTTAACGCTCAAATAAATTGAGCAAATGCCGTTCATCGCTGCCGTTAGTCAACAAAGTCAATTTTCAGACCGCCCCTATTTGCATAAAATTCAGATATTGCGCGCGTTGCGCTGAATAAGTTACTCAAAAATGAACTGGAACACAATACAAAATATGAAGGTTTGAAATGATTTGAAAAAAAATTCAGATGCACTGCCAAATTCAACTAATGAAAACTACTGAAAATTCAAAAATGACCTTGACGTTTACAATTCAGTCAAAAGATAAACTATCTGACAGAAAACGCCATAACAAAAACATTGACTTTGCCAAAACACACCTCCGCATTTCTGGATTTGAGATTTGAAAATTCAAAAATGGTCTACATAAATGGAACTCATCGCAGAAAACTGTTCACTAAAATATGAGCACACTAGTTGCGCACTAGAATACGAAAATCAGCGTGATGAACAATACAATTTAGCTAATCTCTTGATGATATGGAATGAAAAATGTAATATGTGATAATCAAATTAATTTCTGTATGAAAAGCGCCATTTCGCTGTATTACATGATAGAAAACACTAAGCGCTAAGTGATATTCAGCCCGTTCTGTTTAGAATGAAATTCAACGCCATGCGCAAGTAATGATTGAAAAATTAAACGTATTAATTATTCTGATAAATTACCATGAAATCACATCAATTCTATATAAAAAGCCATTTTTATAATTAAAACATGAATTCTTAACTTTCTTTATAGAGAGAATGATATTTCACATAATCATACAGTAATATATAAGAAAATGTAAGAAAAAGTGTTATTGAGCTTAAATTAAATTTTTCTGCACAATTTCTGTTTTATTTTCATGATTTCACATCAGTTTCTATATAAAAAGCTATTTTAATAAAGAATACGTAAAATCTTAACATTCTTTCTAGAAAGAATGAAATTTCACACAATCTTTCACTCAGATATATCAAAATGCAAGAAAAAGTGTTATTAGAGCTTAATTTAAAGTTTACGTTACAATTTATATTATATTCTAATGATATCACATCCGTTTCTACTGAAAAAGCAATTTTAATATAGAAAAATGAAAACTTAACTTACTTTGAAATCTCGCAATTCATCAATCAAGGTCTGCGATTTCGCTATGCTCTGTCTGAATGTCTGCCGAATCTTCGCCCATTCGTCCATAGCGGAATCTTCTTCGTCGTCATTGAGAGTCGTCTCGAATTCCTCTTGAACTCCTCGACCTGACGGTAATGTTCTTCCGAGGTCCGAAGGTGCTCTTGGATCTCCCGTAATGCAGCGCGTTCCTCAAGCACCTGATCCAACTCATCCAGCAATCTGATTAAGCGTCTTTTGCTGGGATCCAACTTCTTTGGAAGAGAAAGCGATTTCACCTTCGACATGGCTTTGATCACGTAAGGCTATCCATAGGTCGCTGTTTGATCTACATTCTGTTTCGACTACGGTAGAACCAACGATCCGGCTCTGAGGACCAAAATGTTGGCGACAGAGATCTGATGCCAACGAGGCAGTGGACTGTAGGTTTTGCTTTGGCGTTAGGTCAAATGAATTATTATTTTCTAACCATAATACTACCCACGTTCCTTGACGAACGTTAACAAATATGACAAAATTAGCGGACACCGTGTAACGGGCCGCTGCCTCGAGCAGACTCGTCCGCTTCTTTCACCGGTTATTGACGCGTTCATCGCTATTCGGCGACGGCCCGTATTGACTTTGCATTTCCCTTCCGTTCTGTCCCGCGCTTTCCTGATGGCATTGCGACAACAAAACCACAAGCAAAGAGTATATACTTCATTAGACAATCCGAAAACCAGGATCGACGACGATGTAAACACGAACACGCTTCTGGCAACTTGCCAACCCTGATGGAAACAACCATTACCGTAATCCTGCTCTGATCTTCATGTCTTATTTTTCATAGGGTAGCTTCAGTTTTCTTCGTCTTCATTTTCTGCAGGAAAGATCTCATCAGCTCGGTCCGTGTCCGCTGCAACCGGTTTTATTCCACGAAGGTGAGCACTTATCAATGGTCAGAAATGAACACAGATTAATCACCACACAGAAACCAACGACAATCGCACACACCACAGTAAGGAGATCGCTTTAAAAAACCGCAGCTTTTATCACTTCCTCGAAACTCACTTACCGTACACCCACTACCGTACTGATGGTCAAGTATTGCAGACTTCTGTTTAAATTAGAAGTTTATCGCTATTTGTTTCTTTATTAAATCCAAAATGCTTAATTCGAAGCTTAATGCTTAATTGCTTAATCCTACTCGAAGAAAAATTAATTTTTTAGTTTCTAGAAAGTAAATGTACAAATAAATGTCGGCAATTCACAAAAGCCAACTATACTACACCACACGGTAGTTATACAGAAGAATTGCATGTAATCTATTGGTGAGCCAAGTGGTATTATTATATTCATGATTAAATTGGAAGCATTTTATAAATGAAAAATACATTTCCTTTTAGAATAAACGTTAAAATTTTCGTAGAAAATAGGAACGGATAAAGCTGTAGCTACAGCCACGTGCTGTTCATAATAATATTTCAGAATCATTATTTTTTTTGATCTTCCATGTCAATTATTACTGTAGGTACAGTTGCCGGAAGTAAATATGCTATTCTTTTAAGAATTACTCTATTCTTGTGAACCGAGAGTGTTCGTAATCGAAAGGGCGAGAATAGTGTCGATGAAAAGTATTATTTTGGTTTATTTCTAAAGCCTTCTTGGTTGACAAACAAGAAACGAGATACTGCTACGATATGAAAAGGCGACAAGAACGAAGATATTGCTACTACATGGTGAGCGGGTAGAAGACTGTTTATAAAGATACAAATTGATAGGATTTGTGATAGAAACCAAATATATTTTCTGCTTATACTCGTGAACCGTCTCTTATCGTTAGCAGAAAGCCGAAAATATCGACGATAAAGATGATTCTTTAATGCTTTCAAAGGTCCTTCCATCCGTCTTGTGGTAGCAAGAACCGAAAGTTAATTGAAACAGCTTCCAAGTGGTCAGCCGATGGAAAGCATTTTACAACGAGACTCCTGTAGAATTCACTTCAGAAGAAGGGAAAGCAGGGCGTCGCATCAAGCAGAGGATAAACGAAATGTTCTCCGTTACACCGGGAAGGATTTTTTTGCTTTCTGTGCACCAAACTGAACGTGAAACGGACTTTATTTATTGTTGCACTTTTTTAAAGTTTTAAAAAAGTTTGCCAAGAATTTTTAAAAATTTCCCAATATTTTGAAAATATTCCCAATATTTTTTAACAAAGAACGGTATATTTTCAAAAAAATTTCCCAATATTCTTTAACCAAGTTCGAAATATTTTTTAAAACATTTCCCTATATTTTTAAAAGTATTCCCAATACTTTTAACAAAGTTTGCTATATTTTTAAAAAAATTTTCCCAATATATTTTAAAAATTTACCCAATATTTTTATCAAAGTTCGCAATATTTTTTAACAAAATTTGCTATATTTTTAAAGAATTTCCCAATATTTTTTATCAAAGTTCGCAATATTTTTTAACAAGTTTGTAATATTTTTTAAAAATTTTCCCAATATTTTCATCAAAGTTCGCAATATTTTTTAACAAAGTTTGTAATATTTTTTAACAAGTTTGTAATATTTTTTTAATTTTTTAAAAATTTCCCAATATTTTTATCAAAGTTCGCAATATTTTTAACAAAGTTTGTAATATTTTTTAAAATTTAATATTTTCTTTGCATATTTTTAAAAATTTCCAATATTTTTAACAAAGTTCGCATATTTTTACAAAGTTGTAATATTTTTTAAAAATTTCCCAATATTTTTCATGAAAGTTCGCAATATTTTTAACAAAGTTGTATATTTTTTAACAAAGTTGTAATATTTTTAATAATTTCCCAATATTTTTTATCAAAGTTCGCAATATTTTTAACAAAGTTTGCTATATTTTTAAAAAATTTCCCAATATTTTTTATCAAAGTTCGCAATATTTTTTAACAAAGTTTGTAATATTTTTTTAATAATTTCCCAATATTTTTTATCAAAGTTCGCAATATTTTTTAACAAAGTTTACTATATTTTTTAAAAAATTTCCCAATATTTTTCATGAAAGTTCGCAATATTTTTAACAAGTTTGTAATATTTTTAATAATTTGCGTCGGCAATTAGGAATTGTTTCTGAGCACATGAATTGTTAGAGGAAGTGTTGATGAAAGGAACAATTCATGTTGAAACCTGATATTCAACATACTGTAGTAACGAATAATATATATATAGTCCGTGCGCGTGTTTGCTCACATATATACCTTGTGTTTTAATAAACTTTGTTCCGTCACTCTGTTTGTTGTGCTTCTTTGACTCCTTTCTCTAGCAACTGTGTTTGTGTCATTTGATCTTGCATCTGTTGTCTCGATTTACGTGATAATACAGATCAAACTCAGCAAACCTCAACACGTTCATTTCTACCGATTAACAAGTATCAAATGTGTTTTTCATTTCGCTAAGCAAACATTATTCAGGTCACACAAGCTCAAAAGCAAACAAATTGCAGTTGCACGCGAATTTGCATTCAAACTAGACAATGCCTATGTTTGAAAAGATTACATTCTTCAATCTCTAAAAGCATATCTTATTTTGTACTGAACGCTCATATAAATTGAGCAAATGCCGTTCATCGCTGCCGTTAGTCAACAAAGTTAATTTTTGGAACGCCCCTATTTGCATAAATGTCAGATATTGCGCGCGTTGCGCTGAAAAGCGTTTTACGTGCGCTGAATAAGCTAGTCAAAAATGAACTGGAACACAATACAAAATATGAAGGTTTGAAATGATTTGAAAAAAAATTCAGATGCACTGCCAAAGTCATCCAAAGAAAACTACTGAAAATTCAAAAATGACCTTGACGTTTACAATTCAGTCAAAATATAAACTATCTGACAGAAAACGCCATAACAAAAACATTGACTTTGCCAAAACACACCTCCGCATTTCTGGATTTGAGATTTGAAAATTCAAAAATGGTCTACATAAATGGAACTCATCGCAGAAAACTGTTCACTAAAATATGAGCACACTAGTTGCGCACTAGAATACGAAAATCAGCGTGATGAACAATACAATTTAGCTAATCTCTTTGATGATATGGAATGAAAAATGTAATATGTGATAATCAAATTAATTTCTGTATGAAAAGCGCCATTTCGCTGTATTACATGATAGAAAACACTAAGCGCTAAGTGATATTCAGCCCGTTCTGTTTAGAATGAAATTCAACGCCATGCGCAAGTAATGATTGAAAATTAAACGTATTAATTATTCTGATAAATTACATGAAATCACATCAATTTCTATATAAAAAGCCATTTTTATAATTAAAACATGAATTCTTAACTTTCTTTATAGAGAGAATGATATTTCACATAATCATACAGTAATATATAAGAAAATGTAAGAAAAAGTGTTATTGAGCTTAAATTAAATTTTTCTGCACAATTCTGTTTTATTTTCATGATTTCACATCAGTTTCTATATAAAAAGCTATTTTAATAAAGAATACGTAAAATCTTAACATTCTTTCTAGAAAGAATGAAATTTCACACAATCTTTCACTCAGATATATCAAAATGCAAGAAAAAGTGTTATTAGAGCTTAATTTAAAGTTTACGTTACAATTTATATTATATTCTAATGATATCACATCCGTTTCTACTGAAAAAGCAATTTTAATATAGAAAAATGAAAACTTAACTTACTTTGAAATCTCGCAATTCATCATCAAGGTCTGCGATTTCGCTATGCTCTGTCTGAATGTCTGCCGAATCTTCGCCCATTCGTCCATAGCGGAATCTTCTTCGTCGTCATTGAGAGTCGTCTCGAATTCCTCTTGAGACTCCTCGACCTGACGGTAATGTTCTTCCGAGGTCCGAAGGTGCTCTTGGATCTCCCGTAATGCAGCGCGTTCCTCAAGCACCTGATCCAACTCATCCAGCATCTGATTAAGCGTCTTTTGCTGGGATCCAACTTCTTTGGAAGAGAAAGCGATTTCACCTTCGACATGGCTTTGATCACGTAAGGCTATCCATAGGTCGCTGTTTGATCTACATTCTGTTTCGACTACGGTAGAACCAACGATCCGGCTCTGAGGACAAAATGTTGCGACAGAGATCTGATGCCAACGAGGCAGTGGACTGTAGGTTTTGCTTTGGCGTAGGTCAAATGAATTATTATTTTCTAACCATAATACTACCCACGTTCCTTGACGAACGTTAACAAATATGACAAATTAGCGGACACCGTGTAACGGGCCGCTGCCTCGAGCAGACTCGTCCGCTTCTTTCACCGGGTTATTGACGCGTTCATCGCTATTCGGCGACGGCCCGTATTGACTTTTGCATTTCCCTTCCGTTCTGTCCCGCGCTTCCTGATGGCATTGCGACAACAAAACCACAAGCAAAGAGTATATACTTCATTAGACAATCCGAAAACCAGGATCGACGACGATGTAAACACGAACACGCTTCTGGCAACTTGCCAACCTGATGGAAACAACCATTACCGTAATCCTGCTCTGATCTTCATGTCTTATTTTTCATAGGGTAGCTTCAGTTTTCTTCGTCTTCATTTTCTGCAGGAAAGATCTCATCAGCTCGGTCCGTGTCCGCTGCAACCGGTTTTATTCCACGAAGGTGAGCACTTATCAATGGTCAGAAATGAACACAGATTAATCACCACACAGAAACCAACGACAATCGCACACACCACAGTAAGGAGATCGCTTTAAAAACCGCAGCTTTTATCACTTCCTCGAAACTCACTTACCGTACACCCACTACCGTACTGATGGTCAAGTATTGCAGACTTCTGTTTAAATAGAAAGTTTATCGCTATTTGTTTCTTTATTAATCCAAAATGCTTAATTCGAAGCTTAATGCTTAATTGCTTAATCCTACTCGAAGAAAATTAATTTTTTTAGTTTCTAGAAAGTAATGTACAAATAAATGTCGGCAATTCACAAAAGCCAACTATACTACACCACACGGTAGTTTATACAGAAGAATTGCATGTAAATCTATTGGTGAGCCAAGTGGTATTATTATATTCATGATTAAATTGGAAGCATTTATAAATGAAAAATACATTTCCTTTTAGAATAAACGTTAAAATTTTCGTAGAAAATAGGAACGGATAAAGCTGTAGCTACAGCCACGTGCTGTTCATAATAATATTTCAGAATCATTATTTTTTTTGATCTTCCATGTCAATTATTACTGTAGGTACAGTTGCCGGAAGTAAATATGCTATTCTTTTAAGAATTACTCTATTCTTGTGAACCGAGAGTGTTCGTAATCGAAAGGGCGAGAATAGTGTCGATGAAAAGTATTATTTTGGTTTATTTCTAAAGCCTTCTTGGTTGACAAACAAGAAACGAGATACTGCTACGATATGAAAAGGCGACAAGAACGAAGATATTGCTACTACATGGTGAGCGGGTAGAAGACTGTTTATAAAGATACAAATTGATAGGATTTGTGATAGAAACCAAATATATTTTCTGCTTATACTCGTGAACCGTCTCTTATCGTTAGCAGAAAGCCGAAAATATCGACGATAAAGATGATTCTTTAATGCTTTTCAAAGGTCCTTCCATCCGTCTTGTGGTAGCAAGAACCGAAAGTTAATTGAAACAGCTTCCAAGTGGTCAGCCGATGGAAAGCATTTTACAACGAGACTCCTGTAGAATTCACTTCAGAAGAAGGGAAAGCAGGGCGTCGCATCAAGCAGAGGATAAACGAAATGTTCTCCGTTACACCGGGAAGGATTTTTTTGCTTTCTGTGCACCAAACTGAACGTGAAACGGACTTTATTTATTGTTGCACTTTTTTAAAGTTTTTAAAAAAGTTTGCCAAGAATTTTTAAAAATTTCCCAATATTTTTGAAAATATTCCCAATATTTTTTAACAAAGAACGGTATATTTTCAAAAAAATTTCCCAATATTCTTTAACCAAGTTCGAAATATTTTTTAAAACATTTCCCTATATTTTTTAAAAGTATTCCCAATACTTTTAACAAAGTTTGCTATATTTTAAAAAATTTTCCCAATATATTTTAAAAATTTACCCAATATTTTTTATCAAAGTTCGCAATATTTTTAACAAAATTTGCTATATTTTTTAAAGAATTCCCAATATTTTTATCAAAGTTCGCAATATTTTTAACAAAGTTTGTAATATTTTTTAAAAATTTCCCAATATTTTTCATCAAAGTTCGCAATATTTTTTAACAAAGTTGTAATATTTTTTAACAAAGTTTGTAATATTTTTAAATAATTTCCCAATATTTTTAAAAAATTTCCCAATATTTTTCATGAAAGTTCGCAATATTTTTTAACAAAGTTTGTAATATTTTTTAACAAAGTTTGTAATATTTTTGAATAATTTCCCAATATTTTTATCAAAGTTCGCAATATTTTTAACAAAGTTTGCTATATTTTTTAAAAAATTTCCCAATATTTTTCATGAAAGTTCGCAATATTTTTAACAAACTTTGTAATATTTTAACAAAGTTTGTAATATTTTTTAAATAATTTCCCAATATTTTTTATCAAAGTTCGCAATATTTTTTAACAAAGTTTGCTATATTTTTTAAAAAATTTCCCAATATTTTTCATGAAAGTTCGCAATATTTTTTAACAAAGTTTGTAATATTTTTTAACAAAGTTTGTAATATTTTTTTAATAATTTCCCAATATTTTTTATCAAAGTTCGCAATATTTTTTAACAAAGTTTACTATATTTTTTAAAAAATTTCCCAATATTTTTCATGAAAGTTCGCAATATTTTTTAACAAAGTTTGTAATATTTTTTAAATAATTTCCCAATATTTTTATCAAAGTTCGCAATATTTTTTAACAAAGTTTGTAATTTTTCTAAAAATTTCGCAGTTTTTTATAAAATTTCCCATGTTTTGAAAAAATCATCGGAACGTACCCGTTCATCTTCTTTTCTTATGTTTCTAAATGTAGAATTAATTTAATAAAATAATGTTATAATAAATAAAAAACAAAGCCGTTTTCTTTTGCTATTTTTCGTCCGTCATTGTTCATTCTCCGCCATCGTCCACCTGCAATTATTTCTAATAAATTTCAACAGTCCCAAAAAATTTGCATAACGTTCATTTCTACCGATTAACAAGTATCAAATGTGTTTTTCATTTCGCTAAGCAAACATTATTCAGGTCACACAAGCTCAAAAGCAAACAAATTGCAGTTGCACGCGAATTTGCATTCAAACTAGACAATGCCTATGTTGAAAAGATTACATTCTTCAATCTCTAAAAGCATATCTTATTTTGTACTGAACGCTCATATAAATTGAGCAAATGCCGTTCATCGCTGCCGTTAGTCAACAAAGTTAATTTTTGGAACGCCCCTATTTGCATAAATGTCAGATATTGCGCGCGTTGCGCTGAAAAGCGTTTTACGTGCGCTGAATAAGCTAGTCAAAATGAACTGGAACACAATACAAAATATGAAGGTTTGAAATGATTTGAAAAAAAAAATTCAGATGCACTGCCAAAGTCATCCAAAGAAAACTACTGAAAATTCAAAAAATGACCTTGACGTTTACAATTCAGTCAAAAATATAAACTATCTGACAGAAAACGCCATAACAAAAACATTGACTTTGCCAAAACACACCTCCGCATTTCTGGATTTGAGATTTGAAAATTCAAAAATGGTCTACATAAATGGAACTCATCGCAGAAAACTGTTCACTAAAATATGAGCACACTAGTTGCGCACTAGAATACGAAAATCAGCGTGATGAACAATACATTTAGCTAATCTCTTTGATGATATGGAATGAAAAATGTAATATGTGATAATCAAATTAATTTCTGTATGAAAAGCGCCATTTCGCTGTATTACATGATAGAAAACCTAAGCGCTAAGTGATATTCAGCCCGTTCTGTTTAGAATGAAATTCAACGCCATGCGCAAGTAATGATTGAAAAATTAAACGTATTAATATTCTGATAATTACCATGAAATCACATCAATTTCTATATAAAAGCCATTTTTATAATTAAACATGAATTCTTAACTTTCTTTATAGAGAGAATGATATTTCACATAATCATACAGTAATATATAAGAAAATGTAAGAAAAAGTGTTATTGAGCTTAAATTAAATTTTCTGCACATTTCTGTTTTATTTTCATGATTTCACATCAGTTTCTATATAAAAAGCTATTTTAATAAAGAATACGTAAAATCTTAACATTCTTTCTAGAAAGAATGAAATTTCACACAATCTTTCACTCAGATATATCAAAATGCAAGAAAAGTGTTATTAGAGCTTAATTTAAAGTTTACGTTACATTTATATATATTCTAATGATATCACATCCGTTTCTACTGAAAAAGCAATTTTAATATAGAAAAAATGAAAACTTAACTTACTTTGAAATCTCGCAATTCATCAATCAAGGTCTGCGATTTCGCTATGCTCTGTCGAATGTCTGCCGAATCTTCGCCCATTCGTCCATAGCGGAATCTTCTTCGTCGTCATTGAGAGTCGTCTCGAATTCCTCTTGAGACTCCTCGACCTGACGGTAATGTTCTTCCGAGGTCCGAAGGTGCTCTTGGATCTCCCGTAATGCAGCGCGTTCCTCAAGCACCTGATCCAACTCATCCAGCAATCTGATTAAGCGTCTTTTGCTGGGATCCAACTTCTTTGGAAGAGAAAGCGATTTCACCTTCGACATGGCTTTGATCACGTAAGGCTATCCATAGGTCGCTGTTTGATCTACATTCTGTTTCGACTACGGTAGAACCAACGATCCGGCTCTGAGGACCAAAAGTTGGCGACAGAGATCTGATGCCAACGAGGCAGTGGACTGTAGGTTTTGCTTTGGCGTTAGGTCAAATGAATTATTATTTTCTAACCATAATACTACCACGTTCCTTGACGAACGTTAACAAATATGACAAAATTAGCGGACACCGTGTAACGGGCCGCTGCCTCGAGCAGACTCGTCCGCTTCTTTCACCGGGTTATTGACGCGTTCATCGCTATTCGGCGACGGCCCGTATTGACTTTTGCATTTCCCTTCCGTCTGTCCCGCGCTTTCCTGATGGCATTGCGACAACAAAACCACAAGCAAAGAGTATATACTTCATTAGACAATCCGAAAACCAGGATCGACGACGATGTAAACACGAACACGCTTCTGGCAACTTGCCAACCCTGATGGAAACAACCATTACCGTAATCCTGCTCTGATCTTCATGTCTTATTTTTCATAGGTAGCTTCAGTTTTCTTCGTCTTCATTTTCTGCAGGAAAGATCTCATCAGCTCGGTCCGTGTCCGCTGCAACCCGGTTTATTCCACGAAGGTGAGCACTTATCAATGGTCAGAAATGAACACAGATTAATCACCACACAGAAACCAACGACAATCGCACACACCACAGTAAGGAGATCGCTTTAAAAAAACCGCAGCTTTTATCACTTCTCGAAACTCACTTACCGTACACCCACTACCGTACTGATGGTCAAGTATTGCAGACTTCTGTTTAAATTAGAAAGTTTATCGCTATTTGTTTCTTTATAATCCAAAATGCTTAATTCGAAGCTTAATGCTTAATTGCTTAATCCTACTCGAGAAAAATTAATTTTTTAGTTTCTAGAAAGTAAATGTACAAATAAATGTCGGCAATTCACCAAAAGCCAACTATACTACACCACACGTAGTTTATACAGAAGAATTGCATGTAAATCTATTGGTGAGCCAAGTGGTATTATTAATTCATGATTAAATTGGAAGCATTTTATAAATGAAAAATACATTTCCTTTAGAATAAACGTTAAAATTTTCGTAGAAAATAGGAACGGATAAAGCTGTAGCTACAGCCACGTGCTGTTCATAATAATATTTCAGAATCATTATTTTTTTTGATCTTCCATGTCAATTATTACTGTAGGTACAGTGCCGGAAGTAAATATGCTATTCTTTTAAGAATTACTCTATTCTTGTGAACCGAGAGTGTTCGTAATCGAAAGGGCGAGAATAGTGTCGATGAAAAGTATTATTTTGGTTTATTTCTAAAGCCTTCTTGGTTGACAAACAAGAAACGAGATACTGCTACGATATGAAAAGGCGACAAGAACGAAGATATTGCTACTACATGGTGAGCGGGTAGAAGACTGTTTATAAAGATACAAATTGATAGGATTTGTGATAGAAACCAAATATATTTTCTGCTTATACTCGTGAACCGTCTCTTATCGTTAGCAGAAAGCCGAAAATATCGACGATAAAGATGATTCTTTAATGCTTTTCAAAGGTCCTTCCATCCGTCTTGTGGTAGCAAGAACCGAAAGTTAATTGAAACAGCTTCCAAGTGGTCAGCCGATGGAAAGCATTTTACAACGAGACTCCTGTAGAATTCACTTCAGAAGAAGGGAAAGCAGGGCGTCGCATCAAGCAGAGGATAAACGAAATGTTCTCCGTTACACCGGGAAGGATTTTTTTGCTTTCTGTGCACCAAACTGAACGTGAAACGGACTTTATTTATTGTTGCACTTTTTTAAAGTTTTTAAAAAAGTTTGCCAAGAATTTTTAAAAATTTCCCAATATTTTTGAAAATATTCCCAATATTTTTTAACAAAGAACGGTATATTTTCAAAAAAATTTCCCAATATTCTTTAACCAAGTTCGAAATATTTTTTTAAAACATTTCCCTATATTTTTTAAAAGTATTCCCAATACTTTTTAACAAAGTTTGCTATTTTTAAAAATTTTCCCAATATATTTTAAAATTTACCCAATATTTTTTATCAAAGTTCGCAATATTTTTAACAAATTTGCTATATTTTTTAAAGAATTTCCCAATATTTTTTCAAAGTTCGCCCCAATATTTTATCAAAGTTCGCAATATTTTTTAACAAATATTTTTTAAAGAATTTCCCAATATTTTTTATCAAAGTTCGCAATATTTTTTAACAAAGTTTGTAATATTTTTTAAAAATTTTCCCAATATTTTTCATGAAAGTTCGCAATATTTTTTAACAAAGTTTGTAATATTTTTTAACAAAGTTTGTAATATTTTTGAATAATTTCCCAATATTTTTTATCAAAGTTCGCAATATTTTTTAACAAAGTTTGCTATATTTTTAAAAATTTCCCAAAGTTCGCAATATTTTTTAACAAACTTTGTAATATTTTTTAACAAAGTTTGTAATATTTTTTAAATAATTCCCAATATTTTTTATCAAATTCGCAATATTTTTTAACAAAGTTTGCTATATTTTTTAAAAAATTTCCCAATATTTTCATGAAAGTTCGCAATATTTTTTAACAAAGTTGTAATATTTTTAACAAAGTTTGTAATATTTTTTTAATAATTTCCCAATATTTTTATCAAAGTTCGCAATATTTTTTAACAAAGTTACTATATTTTTTAAAAAATTTCCCAATATTTTTCATGAAAGTTCGCAATATTTTTAACAAAGTTTGTAATATTTTTAAATAATTTCCCAATATTTTTTATCAAAGTTCGCAATATTTTTTAACAAAGTTTGTAATATTTTCTAAAAATTTCGCAGTTTTTTTAAAAATTTCCCATGTTTTTGAAAAAATCATCGGAACGTACCCGTTCATCTTCTTTTCTTATGTTTCTAAATGTAGAATTAATTTAATAAAATAATGTTATAATAAATAAAAACAAAGCCGTTTTCTTTTGCTATTTTTCGTCCGTCATTGTTCATTCTCCGCCATCGTCCACCTGCAATTATTTCTAATAAATTTCAACAGTCCCAAAAAATTTGCATAACGTTCATTTCTACCGATTAACAAGTATCAAATGTGTTTTTCATTTCGCTAAGCAAACATTATTCAGGTCACACAAGCTCAAAAGCAAACAAATTGCAGTTGCACGCGAATTTGCATTCAAACTAGACAATGCCTATGTTTGAAAAGATTACATTCTTCAATCTCTAAAAGCATATCTTATTTTGTACTGAACGCTCATATAAATTGAGCAAATGCCGTTCATCGCTGCCGTTAGTCAACAAAGTTAATTTTTGGAACGCCCCTATTTGCATAAATGTCAGATATTGCGCGCGTTGCGCTGAAAAGCGTTTTACGTGCGCTGAATAAGCTAGTCAAAATGAACTGGAACACAATACAAAATATGAAGGTTTGAAATGATTTGAAAAAAAATTCAGATGCACTGCCAAAGTCATCCAAAAAACTACTGAAAATTCAAAAATGACCTTGACGTTTACAATTCAGTCAAAATATAAACTATCTGACAGAAAACGCCATAACAAAAACATTGACTTTGCCAAAACACACCTCCGCATTTCTGGATTTGAGATTTGAAAATTCAAAAATGGTCTACATAAATGGAACTCATCGCAGAAAACTGTTCACTAAAATATGAGCACACTAGTTGCGCACTAGAATACGAAAATCAGCGTGATGAACAATACAATTTAGCTAATCTCTTTGATGATATGGAATGAAAAATGTAATATGTGATAATCAAATTAATTTCTGTATGAAAAGCGCCATTTCGCTGTATTACATGATAGAAAACACTAAGCGCTAAGTGATATTCAGCCCGTTCTGTTTAGAATGAAATTCAACGCCATGCGCAAGTAATGATTGAAAATTAAACGTATTAATTATTCTGATAAATTACCATGAAATCACATCAATTTCTATATAAAAAGCCATTTTTATAATTAAAACATGAATTCTTAACTTTCTTTATAGAGAGAATGATATTTCACATAATCATACAGTAATATATAAGAAAATGTAAGAAAAAGTGTTATTGAGCTTAAATTAAATTTTTCTGCACAATTTCTGTTTTATTTTCATGATTTCACATCAGTTTCTATATAAAAAGCTATTTTAATAAAGAATACGTAAAATCTTAACATTCTTTCTAGAAAGAATGAAATTTCACACAATCTTTCACTCAGATATATCAAAATGCAAGAAAAAGTGTTATTAGAGCTTAATTTAAAGTTTACGTTACAATTTATATTATATTCTAATGATATCACATCCGTTTCTACTGAAAAAGCAATTTTAATATAGAAAAAATGAAAACTTAACTTACTTTGAAATCTCGCAATTCATCAATCAAGGTCTGCGATTTCGCTATGCTCTGTCTGAATGTCTGCCGAATCTTCGCCCATTCGTCCATAGCGGAATCTTCTTCGTCGTCATTGAGAGTCGTCTCGAATTCCTCTTGAGACTCCTCGACCTGACGGTAATGTTCTTCCGAGGTCCGAAGGTGCTCTTGGATCTCCCGTAATGCAGCGCGTTCCTCAAGCACCTGATCCAACTCATCCAGCAATCTGATTAAGCGTCTTTTGCTGGGATCCAACTTCTTTGGAAGAGAAAGCGATTTCACCTTCGACATGGCTTTGATCACGTAAGGCTATCCATAGGTCGCTGTTTGATCTACATTCTGTTTCGACTACGGTAGAACCAACGATCCGGCTCTGAGGACCAAAATGTTGGCGACAGAGATCTGATGCCAACGAGGCAGTGGACTGTAGGTTTTGCTTTGGCGTTAGGTCAAATGAATTATTATTTTCTAACCATAATACTACCCACGTTCCTTGACGAACGTTAACAAATATGACAAAATTAGCGGACACCGTGTAACGGGCCGCTGCCTCGAGCAGACTCGTCCGCTTCTTTCACCGGGTTATTGACGCGTTCATCGCTATTCGGCGACGGCCCGTATTGACTTTTGCATTTCCCTTCCGTTCTGTCCGCGCTTTCCTGATGGCATTGCGACAACAAAACCACAAGCAAAGAGTATATACTTCATTAGACAATCCGAAAACCAGGATCGACGACGATGTAAACACGAACACGCTTCTGGCAACTTGCCAACCCTGATGGAAACAACCATTACCGTAATCCTGCTCTGATCTTCATGTCTTATTTTTCATAGGTAGCTTCAGTTTTCTTCGTCTTCATTTTCTGCAGGAAAGATCTCATCAGCTCGGTCCGTGTCCGCTGCAACCGGTTTTATTCCACGAAGGTGAGCACTTATCAATGGTCAGAAATGAACACAGATTAATCACCACACAGAAACCAACGACAATCGCACACACCACAGTAAGGAGATCGCTTTAAAAAACCGCAGCTTTTATCACTTCCTCGAAACTCACTTACCGTACACCCACTACCGTACTGATGGTCAAGTATTGCAGACTTCTGTTTAAATTAGAAAGTTTATCGCTATTTGTTTCTTTATTAAATCCAAAATGCTTAATTCGAAGCTTAATGCTTAATTGCTTAATCCTACTCGAAGAAAAATTAATTTTTTTAGTTTCTAGAAAGTAAATGTACAAATAAATGTCGGCAATTCACAAAAGCCAACTATACTACACCACACGGTAGTTTATACAGAAGAATTGCATGTAAATCTATTGGTGAGCCAAGTGGTATTATTATATTCATGATTAAATTGGAAGCATTTTATAAATGAAAAATACATTTCCTTTTAGAATAAACGTTAAAATTTTCGTAGAAAATAGGAACGGATAAAGCTGTAGCTACAGCCACGTGCTGTTCATAATAATATTTCAGAATCATTATTTTTTTTGATCTTCCATGTCAATTATTACTGTAGGTACAGTTGCCGGAAGTAAATATGCTATTCTTTTAAGAATTACTCTATTCTTGTGAACCGAGAGTGTTCGTAATCGAAAGGGCGAGAATAGTGTCGATGAAAAGTATTATTTTGGTTTATTTCTAAAGCCTTCTTGGTTGACAAACAAGAAACGAGATACTGCTACGATATGAAAAGGCGACAAGAACGAAGATATTGCTACTACATGGTGAGCGGGTAGAAGACTGTTTATAAAGATACAAATTGATAGGATTTGTGATAGAAACCAAATATATTTTCTGCTTATACTCGTGAACCGTCTCTTATCGTTAGCAGAAAGCCGAAAATATCGACGATAAAGATGATTTAATGCTTTTCAAAGGTCCTTCCATCCGTCTTGTGGTAGCAAGAACCGAAAGTTAATTGAAACAGCTTCCAAGTGGTCAGCCGATGGAAAGCATTTTACAACGAGACTCCTGTAGAATTCACTTCAGAAGAAGGGAAAGCAGGGCGTCGCATCAAGCAGAGGATAAACGAAATGTTCTCCGTTACACCGGGAAGGATTTTTTTGCTTTCTGTGCACCAAACTGAACGTGAAACGGACTTTATTTATTGTTGCACTTTTTTAAAGTTTTAAAAAAGTTTGCCAAGAATTTTAAAAATTTCCCAATATTTTTGAAAATATTCCCAATATTTTTTAACAAAGAACGGTATATTTTCAAAAAAATTTCCCAATATTCTTTAACCAAGTTCGAAATATTTTTTAAAACATTTCCCTATATTTTTAAAAGTATTCCCAATACTTTTTAACAAAGTTTGCTATATTTTTAAAAAATTTTCCCAATATATTTTAAAAATTTACCCAATATTTTTTATCAAAGTTCGCAATATTTTTAACAAAATTTGCTATATTTTTTAAAGAATTTCC